>PVHP010010299.1:0-22491 GCA_004024765.1 Zapus hudsonius | reverse complement strand
TCTCTCCTTTGTCCTTGCTCTCCAGAAGGAACATATATTTATTTATCTCTCCATTTTGCCATAAGATAATTATCTTGTCTTCCTTAGGTTTACACATTTTAGATATCGTCCACTCTTTCTCTAATCATCCTAAAGATAGCACTATTATTTTGTTAAATTAGTTTTATAATTTTTAATAATTTTGTCAAATAATAAAAATATTTTTATGTTATTTTTATAATTGAACAGTATTTTTACATGCAATATATTTTTGTTCAATAAATTACATTATTAGTATGATAAATATTGATCACCTTTTTATATCTTTTTTATGAATAAGTATATACATTACATGATCAAATCTTGTGAATGTGTCCCCGTTTCCCTCCTTTTTGTCCCCTACCCACTGGGGTACTTCCTCAGTGCACGTACTAGATCTGTCCATAGGATAGGGGGTTATGAAATGTACCAGAGGTAGCCAGTTTTTCTTTCTCTTTTTTTTCTTCCCACTTTGTGTATTGTTGCTGAGGGGGGCAATGTCTCTGGATATTCTCCTCCATGATGGCTCTTACAATCTTTCTGCCTCCTCTTCCACTCAGTTCTCTGAGTCATAGTGGATGAGTTTTAAGTCTGCTTTATAGTTGAGATCTTATGTATCTCTGGATCTTTGCCCTGAATTGTGTTGGGTATCATTGGTATCTGTCTCCATTGACCTTTCGTGGGTTATCAGACTTGCTGTGGTGATTGATCTGTTTGTCTCATCACCTTCTTGCAGGTTTCATTTGGACCCTGTATGAAGGCTAGGTGTGGTTTGTCTCCTGCCAGAATGTCAGTCATCATCCAATGTCTTGTTGGTGGTGTCCCCAGCTCTCTCAATGTCTTCTGAAAAGTACAAACAGAACCTCCATTGTAGAGTGAGATCAGTATACGTTAAATGAGACAACATTGCTATTTTGGCTAGCTCCTAATGGGTGTAGCCTCTCTGTAGCTCTCTGGTAGTGAGAATCTTGGTTCCCATAAGATTTTTCCATGGATCCCAGCTCCAGTTAAGGGTTCCTTGTCACTAAGTGGATCTCTTAACCAATCAGTAAGCCATTGATTACCCTCCTTGGTTTAGTGCCACTATTGCACAGATGAGCAAGAATTCTTGACTTGCTGGTCTCTTCCTTATAGATGTGTGTTTAGCATTCTTGTGACAACTGTTTATATTGTATATTTGGAGAAAGCAGAAACCACTGATTATTGGTCACCTTTCATCCTATTTATGGGCCAGGATTATATTAACTTTGTCTGTTTCAAAAATTCAAGCATTGCTTTGAAATTTTTGTATGTCCATGCATCTATTTGTATATATAAGGGCCAATATATTTTTCTTGTGCCCAAGTGCCTAAGTGCACCTTTTGAACAAGTTCTCTACAGAATCAGCACAGTATTGACTGTGTAGGCAATGGTTAGACATCTTCCAGATATCTTTAGCTGTCCAATCTGAGTTTGAATTCCACAAGGAGTGTGAGCATAAAATGGTTTTTAAAGTGTGTTAATCTTCAAAATGGTGAGAATGATGTTGTCTGTCTATGAGCTACACTCTGATTGTATTTGTGGACTCCTCGCATGTTTACTCCTCTAGAACTCCAATTTGAGGACAAGTTAAGTTGCTAGTATTTGTTTCTTGCATTCATCAGTTCAACTCAGCAATACCTGCTACTGCTTGAGGACTTTCTAAAGACATGCTTGTTCTTCCCCCAAAGACAGATTTCAGGAAAACTGTTATTCTTTGTCTCTGCTTTTAGCCTAGTCAGCATGAATAAAAGTTAACTCTGTTTGGTTGAGAAGATGACTTATTGGGTAAAGTGTTCATCACACCAGCTTGGAAACTTGTGTTTGAGTCTCCAACACTCAGATAAAAGCTGGGTATGGTGGTGCACACCCTATCCTAGCACTGGGGAGGCAAAGATAGGGATTTCTGCTGTTTAGGTAGTCTAGCCTAGCTGGTGATCGATAGGTTCAGTGTGAGACTTTGTCTCAAAAAAATAAGGTGGATCGTGGCTGAGGAAGACACCTGATGTCAATCTCTTGATTCCACATCCATGAACACACTGAAGAATGCATACCTGCTCTCTCTCTCTCTCTCTCTCTCTCTCTCTCTCTCTCTCTCTCACACACACACACACACACACACACACTCACTCACACATGCATGTCTGTACAGACAGGCATGCATGCACACCACAAACATACACATGAAAAGAAGCAAAGGAAAACTTCCAAAGATTTAACCATCACTAACCTTTTCACAAGTAAGATAAAACTGGTCTGTCTATATGATTCTCATTTTATTTCTTAAACTTGTATTAACACCTGTTTGTGAAAGCATTATGCTAGATGAAAGTGTATTTGTTTTCTTAATGGATAATAATGACATAATACCATGTAATGCAAGTCATTCAATTCCTAAGAAAGGCAACACATCATTTTGTATATTTCACAAAAACTTCTTAAATGCCAAAGTCTCTGGCATATTTCTAGGTTTTGGAGAAAGAACAGCACACAGAAACACATAATCACAGTGCTTACGAGCAGAGTGGAAATAAATGCTCAAATATCACAGGGTGGAGTTGGTGTTGGTGTACCCTAATGTTAAGTGGTACATGTTGGTGCAGAGGGTATGAACTTGTAAGAAAAAAAGGTCATGGGAGACTTCACCTAGGAAACAATCTTTGAGCAGGGACCTGACACATTAGTAGGAGTTAATTAGTCCACAGGGAAGCTCTCTGTTCCTTATTCTGATAACATTGCACATAAAGACTCCTTGGTAGAGACAGTATAGCAAGTACAAGGGACAGAAAGCTCTGTGTCACTGCTAAGTAAGGATGAGGCTCAGGGTGCCAGAAGATGGGGCTTGATGGACAGACAGACAGTGCAGAACTTTAGAGGCATTATCAAGTCTTGTGCTTGTCTCAAGAAGTTGGGAAGCAGTTGGCAAAGTCTAGACAGACAGACTTCTGAGAGAAGGGCTCTCAGGCAGCCCCCAGGAGAGTGAATAGGGAAGGTACCAGAGTGGATTCCAGAAGGGCATTTGAAAGACTGTTAATGAAGAATTATATTTCTATTCATTTTTTTTTCAGATAAGGTCTCATGTAGCCCATTCTTGTCTTGACCTTATTATCCTCCTGTTCCCGCCTCACACATGATGGATATACAGGTGTGAGCTTGGTTTATATGGTGCTATGGATCAAATCCAAGGCCTTGAGAATGCTAGGCAAGCACTCTACCAACACAGCCATCTCACCATCCCAGAATTAAATATTTTATTGGCTACATCTTTTGCCTGAGTTTAAATAATGGCTGCAGGGTCTTAAAAGGAAATAATTATTTCCATAACTGGGCATTTATCGGAAACCTCTGTCCATGTCATCTTTCAAATATTTGTCCTTCTTTATAGGCTGGATCTCCTGCCAGCTCCTGGATGGTCTTGCTGTAAACAGACAAAGTGCCCTGGTACAGGATGGGAATTGCCATATAAAACCCACATCCTTCCCTCTAGTCACAAACTGGACATGCATTGCTAACAGCTAGGAAACCGCAGAAAGTGCTGAGGCTCCGTGGAACCAGGATTTTTATATCTCTTCCATGAACAAATTGGCTTACCACACAGTCAGTCTGATCGTTTGCTTGTTGGCCAATTACAAAGACAACAGAAAACTGCAAATCGGCTTAGCCTCTAAATTGGTCATGCCATGTAGGCTTGGTCATAAACTTGATTTCCAGCAGTCTTCGTGAAAAGTAAACCTATTACATTTGAAAATCACCCCAAACGTTATGGCAACCTTTTTTTCAATTTCTTTTGGATGATACTAGTATTGTTATGTTAGAAACCTTAATTCCATTGTTTAAATCAAATATAATTTATCCTTATTCACGTTTTACCTTTAGTGCACTTAATTAGAAGACTCTGGATTAATGGTTTTTGTTTTCCTAATATATTTGGAGGTTCGTGGTGGGAAGAGTGTTCTAGTTGCTTCTGCTGTGGTCACTGCAATATTCCCTCTAAAATTTCAACCTTGCTTTGATAAAATAAAAGTTATTAAATGTGAGTACCGCCTCCCACCACCTGCTTCTCTGTCTCATGCCCTCACCCTTATCCCTGCTTAAGCGTTTTCCTCCCACAATTACCTCCATCCACTTTCTGGTTTCTTGCAGAAGATTATGCTTGTCAATATATCACTTTCGATGGGGAAGTGTACAGGAAACCCTTCTAGAACTGCCAGCGGCAGGTATGGCTGCTGGGGTAGGGGTGTAAGGTTCATCAATGGTGTAGCCATAGCACAGTAAATAACCTTCCATCCTTGATCATGTAAGCAACCCTAATTTAACTCAATGGGTTAAAAAAGCATAAAGTCTAGATGGGGATTAGTGGGGAAGAAGGTGATAATCGGAGGGGAATAAGAGACGGTAATTTGGAGTAGCAAGACTAAAATACATTATATACGTGCATGAAAATGTCGAAATAGGAAAAAAAAGTAAAGCTTTAGTAAGAATTGGTGCCAACAAAAGTGTTCCTGCATGTATTAACATGAAAATAAGCCGCCATGTAATGTGTTAATTTGACTGGAAATTGCAAATATCAAGAAAACATCTTACACTTAATTCAGTGATTACACATGTTCTTTGTATACTAACGGGATTATCACCTGGATGGTCATGCAGACAAAGCTGTAGAAATAATCTGCTTCCCTGAAGATACCTCATACCACATGTTTACAGAGCAGTATTCTCTTTCAATAAGCTGAGAATTGGAACCAGAGGTGTTTTTTCATTTTAATTCCAGGAATTCTAGGGCTTACAGAATTCATTAAATGGGAAAGCATTATGAAAAATGTTCTTGACACTTCATGCCTGTGGCTTCAACCCCTCTGTAGATGATTGCTGATCTGTTTTCAGGTTATGTTTTAACAGTGGGCTGAACTTCCTCTGAAGAAGCTGCAGGGGCCAGAAATTCCATGCATCAACGTCTAATGCTGAATTTCACCCGTTCATCTGCAACCACTTTCTTGTGAGGTTTTCTTTTTTAGACCAGACCACAGGAGAGCAGGCCCTTCTGACATCACCTTTGAATAAAATCCCTCTGGATATTTCTCCCTCCACTGCAATGCCATATGCCCTAGTTTGACAAGATCTCCATCTGGAGTGGTTTCTAGAGTCACTTGTTTATTAGTCCAAACTCTTCTTAAGCTGATGGAAACATTGGCATCGATAAACATGAGCTGCATTTTGGTGTATGGTTCTATAAATTTTACACATGTTTACATCTCTGTATCAACACAACCAGGATATAGATAAAACAATCCCTTCTTCTCTTGAGGTGCAGTGGTATGTGTCTCCCCTCCATGTCTAACTTCTGGCAACCAGTGATTGGATCACCAATTGTTTTGCCATATTTGAGAATGCCATAGAAATTGCAGGTCCTGTCACTCATCATAGTGCTTCTCGGATTTACCCAGATTTTTAAAAAAAGGCAATCTCACCATTTCCAAGTCACATGATTACCAGTATGTTGTAGTCAGCCACACGCCACTGGGATGAATCTCCAAACCAGGCACAATTTGGAGGAGGAAAGGATTTATTAAAACTACAGATTGAGGGGAAGTTCCATAACAGCGAAAGAGGCTGGCCCTCTTTCACAGGTCCAAGCAGAGAGAAAAACCCATCACCAACAACACACACAGAACAGCAAAGAGGCAGAAGGGCCAAAGAGAATTTCTTCCCCTTTATATAGCCTTAGGGTGGGGTCTTACAACCCTTTCCCAGACTTAATGGCTTCCCGAGTCTCTGGAATTTCCTTCCTGCCCACACAGGAAAGGATGTTTAGTTCTAGCTTCTTTGAACTTCTTTACATCCTACCCCTAGTGAGAAGCTGCCTTCCTATAAACATCCTGAGAGACCTACCCAAGATAATTAAAAAGGTCAAGTTGACAACAAAACCTAACCATCACACAGTAATTGCCAATTCCATTTTCCGCTGAGTTCTTTTTGACATATGACATAACATAGTTATAGGGTTAGGATGTAGACATCTTTGAATAGAGGCAGTTTGCAGTACACGTTATAACCAATTTGTTATGGATTTGTTCCTCCTATCTGAGGGAGGAATCCAAATTGCTTATCTATGTATCTGTCATGCTTAGTGGTGTAGTGTTGTCCAAGATTATCAATTTTCATTCCAAACATTTTAAAGAATGAATGAAGAATTCAGTTTTAAAATAATTAGTATAATATTTAGAATAATACCAATTATAAATACCAATTATCATTCAGGGGGTAATTGTACATTGGTTCATTAATATGAAGCTTTGGAAATACAATTGTGTAATGTTGTTACAGTATTATTCTTAATGATGTGCTTAGTTTAGTGGAAAATAAACCATCAACTTGGATTGCTTTCATCTTTATTTGTTTCCATTGTGGATTTTGAGGCAAATTCTGTCCTTCTCAGCCTCTGAGCTATGAGGAAAAAATGATACATTTTGTCCCTTAGGGAAGATTTTTGTGAAGACTTTCTTTTAGCTAAAAAGAATAGATACCATGAGTATGTATTATTGTAATCCAAATTGGGAAGGAAAGAGGAACCGAGCTTGAATATTTGTTGGCATTACTCATCAATTACACCAACAATAGTGACCTTCCCCTTACAAACTACTTTTCATGTAACAAACAATCTGATTATTTCCTTGCTGGGAGCAAGGAGCAGGTTTTAACCCTCTTAGTTTTTCTTTGTCTCTTTGTTTTTCCTTAACTCTTTTCATACATACACATATATTCATGTGTACACCATGTGCACACCATGTGCACACACATTTATGGTTTTCACCAGTTTCTTAGCAAATTGATTTTTTAATTAAATTATGGATTAGCATTCAATACTAAATTATGGAAAGGAAACTGGCTTGAGACTAAGTTGAGCCAAGTGGAAAAAACCATTTATCAAAACCCTACTACCACTGAACACAATTTTTGTGAGAAAAAACTTAAAGGAAAGAGTATGATTTAACTATTTTTACATATCAAAAATAAAGGAAAGCCTTTGTAACAACTTATCTCTAGAACTAAAATTAGAAAAATAGTTATCTGTGATCAAAAACCAAGGCGATCCCTTGAGTTCCTTCCTTCTAGTCTACGCTGCTTTAAATTCTTAAAGAGATCAACCTGTTTGGGACATTCTAGTTACACATGTATAAAAATATTTTGGATCCTTAAGTAAGCTAGATTTAAAAGCAAAGCCAAGCATAATAATAATAATAATTGTATCTGCTCTTATTAAGCCTTCACCAATCAAAATTCCTAGAAATAAAAACTTTAATTTTGATAGAGATTTTGAATTTCAATAATAAAAATCTAAGGCTTTTCTTATATATAGATTTATCTGTACACTTTCATAATAAGGCTTTTGGTTGCCCACCAGAATGAAATGGTAAGACCTTATTGCTGAAGACCACACATGCTTTGGCTGCAGGTCACTAAGAAATCAAGCTGGAGCTGAGCTGGAAACTCCTCCCTGTTAACTGGCTGACTGAAAGCTGGGATAATCTATGCTGCATGGAGCCCTATGGGAGAGAGAATTCATCAGTGGTGGTGAACAGCAGTGGAGCTTGCTAGCCTTAAGACTGGTCAGCCAGGCCAAATGGGTCAATTGGGGCAATAGTGGCACATATATTCTGGGGGAAACCAATTGTACTGAGGGCCCCTTCATGGGCGGAAAAGCATGCCTGGTCGTGAAGACCTAGTAAATACCTATAGTGGAGGAAGGAGCTCATAAGTCCTAGAGGAGTAACACTAGCTGTTGTCTGACTGAACTTCCATAGAACCACGTGGAATTTTTTTTTTTGGATTTTTTAAAAAATGAGCTTAACCATATGATGCTACTCTCACTCTTGGCTAGAGAAGCTTCTCTTTTGCAGATAGCGGTGACCACTGGAATAACACAAAAGACACCACAGTGCTGAGAAGAAATGACAGTGGAGTGTTCAGCACTAGGACATCTCTATCACACTTCCCGAGGCTCAGGGTCTATTGTGGAAGAGGTGGTGGAAAGATTGTAAGAGCCAAAGGAAGGGTAGGACTGCTTACAACGCAAACTTCCAGACACAAAATGGCCTTGATATTCATGATTTCATAATGCCTGATAATACCTACACATTATGGGAGGAAAAGATGATGACACTGAAACAAATCAGAGACTGAGAGGGGGAAGGGACATGGGAGAGGGTGGGGAGGGAATCATACTGGTTTATTATCTATGATTTTGGAAGCTATCAATAAAAAGGTAATAAAATAAAATGATTTAAAATTTGATGCACCTCTTTTGTAATTAGATGGGATCAGAAAGAAAACACTGTAGAAATGATTTTTCTAGTGCACAGTAGTAGTCATCACTGTGCTTGAAGCCCACAATGGTTCTATTTGTGAGCATTGATACCTGTTTGGTAGGTGCTAAGACACTAAGCAAACATTCCACACCTTGACCTGTGCTTCCATTTTTCAACCCCTCCTTGACATAAATGTATTTTTCGACTTCATTTTACAGAAGATAAAACCAGCTTGCAGAGGGTTATGTCTTTGCTAATGATCACATGAACAGGTTCAAAGCAGGGATTCAACTTCCTGGGATCTGGCTGATAGGCAAAAGGGAGCCTTTGTCCCTCCTACTGCTTAGTGGTATCCTGAGCTACATAGCCAGGGCATTATGTAAAAGGGTTGTGTATCCAAGCACAGTATCCGGGAGGAGGTCTTAGTCCACTCTGTCTGCCATTTAACCAAACACATTACTGTAAACATTGCTCACTTTTTCCTTTGTCACAGGGGATTACCATGAAACAGGTTTTTATGCTATTGTTCTCAAGCCCAGATTCTGTACTTAATTTTCAATTAGCAATTTATTTTCTTTTAAAACATTACTTATTTGTGTGTGTGTGTGCACACATGCCCACGCACGCGCACACACACACACACAAAGACCACTTCAGACACTTGTATCACTTTTTTGCATTTATTTATGTGAGTGGCTTAGGAACTCAACCCAAGCTGACAAGCTTTGCAAGCAAATGCCTTTATCCCATGAGCTATCATCCCAGACACTAATTTGTTTTCTTAACTTTCAAAGGCATGTCCCACCTATGGCTCAGGGACTATGAATATGGCCCAATATCAAATTTTAAACTTACTTAAAACAAAGGAAAAAGAACGACAAAACAAACATGTAGTATGGGAGCTGAGATAGGCCAAAATGGGTGGGGGACACAAAGGAAGGGGAGGAAGAAATGTGGGAAAAGGACGCAAAAAATAATTGTATGAGAACATTATAGTAGAACCTAATTCTTTGTAAACTCATAAAAATTAATAACACATTGTGAGTTTTTTTTGGATTTTTTTGTAACTCAATTATAACATTCTTAAGCATAATTTTTGCTGATGACAATATTGTATGACAATGTCAAAAGGTCAGACACCTCTTGTCAAGATCCCTAAAATAGTACAAACTAAATTTATTAAACCTAGATAGACTCTGCTCATTGTAATGCATTGTTTGAATTCAGGAAGTCATTACAAAATTTGAACTTATTAAAATTTGGCAAAATTTAGATGAGTAAATAAATATGCCACAATCTCTTTTAGTAATTAACAAATAATCTGTGGTTTCTACTTGATTATAAAAATAGTGCCAGTTGGAATATTAGGCAGGTTTGATAACATGTGTTTTATCCACTGTGATTTGTAGACTGTTATCAATAACTTTTATGCCCAAGCATCGTTGGTGCTAGCTGGTAATATTTTTAAAAATTTCTATTTATCAATCCTTTAATTTTTCATGTGATATCATACCTCCTTTCAAATGATTCCTCCACTCATGAGTCTATTTAGCTTAACAGAATGTGCTAGATTCCGAGAAAAATAGTTTGTGTTATGAAAACTTTCCTGCAAGCATAACACAAACCTGGAAATTTTCAAATCAAGATGGAAGAACAAAACTACACCAAAGAATTCATCTGTCTCTACATGCTACAAACTCAGTTGTGAACTTAAGAATGAGTCTTTACGAGATGGTGTGTCTAACCTAATCTTAAGGGACTGAATGAGAGCTAATAGGATTAATATGGGTTTCAGGAAACATGAAAATAATTGGCATTGAATTGGAATTACCAAGGTTATATCTAACACTTGAGTATTAGCTAGTGCTGAGATCCAAACCATTTTATAAGGAATCTTGGTAGATGGGCAACTATGTATAAAGTTATGTCTTACAACTTTAAGAAAAGAAGTTTGCTTGGATTCCAGGATTTGGACATAAATATTTAATTAAATCCTTATCCATTTGAATTAAATAGTAAAGAGTTATGAATAAAATGTAAATCGAGTATTGAATATTAAAGTCAATGGAAACTTTTGTTGGCAGAGGACAGATGAAATAGTATAGAAATGGACTTAAGTTTTTGTCCCTCCTCTGAACCTTTATACAAGTCCAGTTAAGGGTAGTCATGGCTAATTTAATTTCTTTTCAGAATGCCTAACCTGCACTTTCCCTGGAGCATTTATTAACAGTGCCTTAAGTATTTATGCAGAAACCTTCTTTCCTCGCTGCACTTTAAGATCCTGCATAGAGAGCTCGAGCCTGAATGCTTTTTTGTCCTTCATTGCACCTTTATTACTGTCCAATGGATTGTTGTTAAGTAAATAGGCCTTCAGATTAATGGGAGCAGAATTCAAGAGTCCAACATTTGTGGGCAGAAAAGCATCAAGTGAAATTCTTTCAAAAGGTAAGGCATTCACTGGTAATGGGTACTTTAGGCATCTCTGTTAGAATTCCTTAATCACTATATATAATCATCACACTGAAAGTCCAAGAAGGGAAAGGACTTAAAAGAAGACAGCACATATCTGTATGCTAAATGGTACCAAGTAAGCTGAGAGGAACATGCATTCATTCAAAGTTCTGTGTTTATTCACTTATTCAAGGCAAATGTAAGAAACATCTGTGATGTGCACATGTTCTGATGAGTCCAAACACCTGTACACTGAGGGACATGCTCAGTGCTTCCAGGAGTCCACAGTCTGGGAGACACACAGCATTCCTCCCAGGTGTTTTGCTGATGCCCTGATAAAAATGAATCCAAACATAGATAATGCACCGTTTGGCTAACAGAGTAACTTGTCTTCTTGCTGATAAAGCATTTGTATACAAAGATGCCTCTTCCACGCTGACACTGACTAAATTGAAATGACGATGATGCTGGGTTACTTGACTCCTTAAGTTCTCATAAATAATCATGAAAAACAGAGAGGCACTTAGAATCTACTGCAATCCTTGTAACATAATTACAATTGGTCTATGGGCACAAACCAACCCCAACAGCCCAAGGCTGCAGCCAACAGTGGATTTAAATAAACTTGATAAAACTAATTCTAAAATAGCATTTTTTCTTGTCATAGAAGGCTTTCTTTGTTGTTTGATTTTGAGAAGAGTCTCACTCTAGCCCTGGCTGACGAGGAATTCACTATGTAGTCTTAGGGTGGACTTGAACTCATAACAATCCTACAACTTTGCCTCCCAGTGTGTCACCACCATAAAAGCCCTTTCTTATGAACAAAAGTAGTTTGCATCTGAAGAATCTCATTTCATTCTCAGCCAGATTTCCATATTTTGTAAGAAGAAATGAGAGTAGATTATTTACTTTTCTTTTAATTTATCCATATCTTCTCTATTATAGTCTTGGGGCTGGGAAGATGCCTCTGGGTAAAATGCTGATTATGCAAGCATGAGAATCTGGGTTCAGATCTCCCATCCCATGTAAAATGCCAGGCATGGTGGTAAGTGCTGGTTATCCCCGTGCTAGGGAGACAGAGACAAAAAAACCTTAACAAGACAGAAGAACAGCTTACCAAGGAGCTGGTTGAGCTGAATTGGTGAGCTCTGGGGTCAGTGAGAGAACATGTCTCAGAAAAAGTCAACAACTAAGGTGGAGCATATTAGAAGAAGAGACTCATTAACCTCCTGTCTCCACATGCACACACTCGCGTGTCCATTCTAGAGAATAGTCCTCTGGTTTTAGGCTTTACTGAGTTGACCCTTTGAAAGCATCTAGTCTCAAGGTTTCCAGGCCACAAGCTGAGGGTGTCTAACAATCTAAGTCTCCTTGTCATGGAGTCTGTAGTTCTCTGTGAATGCTGATTGCTTTCTTTAATTGAGTAAAAAGTCTTAGACTTATGGACACGATTACTCATTACCTTTCTAACCAGTTTGGATGATATTGTGAATTGCAGCTTAAAAATGGTTTGACAATGACATTCTAATCACCAGAATTTAATATTGATTAAACATTGTGGTGAGATGGTTGTCTTTTAAGATTTTACTTTTAACATTGACTGGGTGCAGATGTGACATAGCAGTGGAAACCTTAGTATTCTAATACCTAGAATCTGACAGAGACTCAAGATGTGTTGATGTTGGTACGATGGAGTTCATGAATGTATCATAAAGCCAAAATGTTCGATTTTCAGGAGTGTAAATAAGCGTGTCTCCTGAATACAACAGAGAGGTATGAGGCCTCTGCAGAGTGACCTCAGCAGCCTATGTCTGTTTCAGCTAGATACAATGATTATCTGAAAAATACCTATGGTCATTCTTGTCTTTTGAAACCATGTGACTATGCAGAGAGGGTGGCTAAAGCTTGGCTTCCCTGAGAGCTCATTTCCAGGGACAATATACAAGGAACTGTTTGGAAATGTCACCACAAAATCTCTAATAAAATGGGTTGTATAAAAAAATTACATTAAGAATTTCTGGGATATATATTAAAATACATCTTCCTGGTTACTACACTGATCCTACTGAGTCATGGGTTCCACAAATAAAGTCTTCAGATTCTCCTTTTCACTTGTCTCTACAGTGATCTTCGTGGACATTGGTTTTTGAAGACCACTGTACTGGTAGGTGGGTAAGAGTTAAGGATGAGATATGTCGTCTTAGTTTATTTTTGCTACTGTAACAAAATACCCCAAACAAGATGATTGAAAAGAAAAGGCATCTATTTTGCTAATTCTTCTAGACTCTGGGAAGTCCAGTACCATGGTGCCATTCTTGCATGGATGGCATCTGGTGAGAGGCTCTGAGCGCATTCATCACATGAAATGACTGAGCACATGGGGCGGCTGGGGTCTCTCTCTTCTTCTTCTTACATTGGTGCCCTCATGGTGATCATACATACACTCAGCACCTCATCTAATGCTAACCTCCTTCTAAAGATCCTAGCAGCACATTAACTAGAGAGTTATGTTTTCAGTGTATGAACATTTGGGGAACAATTCCCAGCTAAACTCTAGAGAATTTGATGATCAATGAAAGTTAGTATCATTCTATGTTCCCGTCATGCTCCTGGAAAGGGAGATGTTTAGATAAGCCCATCCTCTTGGCTGGGGTAGCTATGTGGTCTTTGAATATGGACTTAGTGACATTTGCAGGTCATGGTATGTACATGTTTCACTTTTACTTTTCCTCTGTTCCCCCCCACACCCACCCCCAGTCCCCAGCAATGCAAGGGGATGGTGCTGTTCCAGGAAGCATCCCTGCCACCCCCAGCATGACCACAGTGGAAACTAATGAGTCCCCAAAGGAAAAGGGAACTCAAGAGCAGCAGAGCCAAGTAGCCCTGATGCTTTCCCTCTACTGACTAAGAATATCCTGCACTTATTTACTTTTATTAAGAAGAATAGAATTCTCTTAAGAGCCAAGACTAGAACAAGATAGTCCCTGTTTTCAGGCTGCAAGTCTCTTTTTTATTACATGGTTTCTCTTGTGTCCATGCATGCGAACATCTTGAGTTGTTATGATACTATAGGAATAGGAAACAGTTTCTTTGTGAGTTACAGCTAATGTTTATTTTTCAAGTACCAACAAGAAATTTAGTTCAAATAAAACATAGTAGGAACCAGTTGTCTCACAATGGGGCCAAATAGACCATGGTGGTTTGCATGAAATGGACGAGCATTAAAGAAACAAGTCCTAATTGCTAGTCTTCATCAAATTATTCACTTTTATAAACTAAAGCTCTTAGACAGTGCAGTAATGAGGTCCAAATCAATCCAACTGGAGCACAGGAAGCAATTAAAGTTTACTAGGGAAAGAATACAACAAAAGGACTGATAGTCTAAGCTTTTTCTCACTTTAGGAGAAACACTTTTAAATAATAGTAAGACCTCCCAAGATAATAGTAAACAGCTTTTACAAATGGAGCTGTGGTCAAATTAACTTTCAAACAATTTAGATTAATCATTGCCCTTTTTGTCTTCAAAGCATGAATCTGACAAAATACCAGAACTAAATCATGCTCTTTTTTACAAAGTAATGTTTACATGGTAAAAGCTAAAGTTGTAATAGAGAATAAAGTAACAGATATGTATGCTTGAACTACTTACTTGCTGCATTAATTTTAGAATGTCAGCAAAGAGTAGGGAATGAGCAATGCCTGGGAAAGGCTGGGTTCCAATGAAACAATAACACAAATGAAAACATCTGATAGTTTTCCAATTTCCTTAATGTAACTTCTACATTAACCTCTCTGCCACGTCATCAATCTTAAACCTTCTGTAAAATTTAGCCCAAATGTAACTTCTTACTCACATATTCCTATTCTTTTAATCACATACCACATTGGTCTTCTCTGATTCGTTTTGAAAGATAATCTTCTGTGTATCCCAGAATGGCCTCAAACATCACTCTGACCTTAAATTTTTGATTCTCCTGACTTAGACTCTTTGATGTAATCATATATACATTTCCATACACGTGTCATTCTCAATTAGTCTCTAGGTTCCTTACAGTGAACACCATGCCCAACCCACTTCTGTACCTCATGAGCTTTCAAGACCATCTTGCTTCATGAATGGTAATGTTTATAAACTGAAGGCATTAGTAATGAATCCAGTTTGAGTTTGAGCATCAACCATGGCGTTCTTGTGGGATCCATTTCTGGAGGCATGTTTCCATGAGGACTGGGCCGACTTCCTCATAGGGGAGAAAGGAATCTGGCATGGTGAAAATCCCTGAAGAAGGCCTTAGTGGTTAAAGCAATGGGCTGATGGCAAAAGAGCACAGTGTTATATTCTACCCAGCCCTGCTTCTCAACAGACTCACTCACTTGAGTAAGCACGAAGGTTTCTTTTACTGAAAACTCTTCATGCATTGTCCATGGGTGTTATTTCCCACACATGCTGTAAGACATTGCAAAATATGAGAGAGAGAGAGAGAGAGAGAGAGAGAGAGAGAGAGAGAGAGAGAGAGAGAGAGAGAGAGAGCAAAGGCATTATTTTCATTGTACAGTAGAGCAGAGACAAGGCCCAGTGTGGCCATGGACAAACCCTTGACATGAGGAGCTTGAGTCTGATTGTAAATCTACCATGTCAGTGAGCACAACATTTCATTCAGGTGATACTTTTCTTTTTATGGTAACATTGTTGATGAAAGTGGAATGATGCTCATTTATATTCTGACTGGAAACTCAAGGAGTTTATGGATTGGTGATTTTGAGGAAGGCAGTAAAAGAAAACCACATTGCTTGGATATATCCTGGGTTTAGCAACTTCGGATAGCAGGAGATAATAGTATACTCGCTGTACCAATATTGGGGGTATGAGAATTAGGTCCCCAGTAAGAAGAGTGGTACTCAGTGAAATCGAAAGATGTCAAGTGACTTTGGAGGACTCTGTGTGAGTGAACTACCTCCTGCCATGCTCTGGTATATTTGAGGAGTAATTTGGAGCTGTATGTGATGAGATATAATTAGGAGTTTGTGGAATGGATGTTGGTATTGGGGCTTCATGCAATCAGTACTGACACAACTCCTATGATGGACTTCTGTAAGGTTGAGCATGTCAATTTATAACAAATGACCTGATAGCACCGAGAGATGCCTGGAAAGAACACTTGTAGAAATGAAGGCCATTCCTTGTAACAGGCTGAGAGCAGTGAACGTAGGTAAAGCAAAGGATGGCCAGTACCTGTGGGTAGTAGAGCAAGTGAGGGAACAGAGAACAAGAGAACAGATTGAGAAAGAAAAATATGGAAAGAACTAGAAACAAGAAAGAAGATAGAAATTTCCTGAGGATTTAACATATTTTACATGATTTTAGTAAGATAAAAAGTACACATTTCCTGTCTGTACATATTTGCTATTTTCATATGGATGTACTCATTTAAACATCACAGAATGTGGAAAGTTTATTGATAATTATGTTTAGGAATGCTAAGATGTTTTTTAAACCTACTTGACATATTGATATCACTTGTCAGTATTAAAACATTACCTTTTGATGTGGATGGACACATCTTTTGTTCTAGATTCAAGACAACTGAAAAAACCTCTAGCGAGCTCCTTAAATCTCCATTTGTGGCCAACAGTACACGTATTCCAATAATGAAAAGACAGGAAAATTCTTCGGAAGAATTTTTTTTAATTGAAAACTTTACTATGTGAACATCTTGTGGTTTGATCTTATTCCCATCCCATTATCTTCTCTTGTTCCCCATTCCATTGAGGAACCTCCTCTTTCTAGGTAATCCTTCCTCTGTTCTGTTTTCTCACTTTTTGTCCTCTTCTGTTGTCCTTATCAAAATGTGAATGGGCTCAGGACAGGGTAGGCTTATGGGAGGAATGAGAACCACTGTGGAGTGATGAACGCACCAGTCAGTTCATGTTGGGAGGACATTATCCCCCCAAATTACTTTCCATCTTTTGGCCCTGACATTCTTCTTAGCCCCTCTTCTGCCATGTTCCCTGAGTTTTGGAGGGCATGATAGACATTTCAGTTAGTCTGGAGCTATCAACAGACTCTTACTTTTTTTTTTAATTGTCCATAATGAGTTACATTATTTAATGGGCAATGAGTTTTTATCCCAGGTTCCCCAATGCCCTTCTTCCCCATCCTCAATCAGCTGGATATCCTCCTCCGTGGGCCATCTGGATCAGTCCTTGGGGCAGGGGACCATGGATAGCCTAGGAGTCAGCCCAGTTCTCCCGGCCCTAGTATTTTGTTACTGAGGGGGGCCATGACTTTGGGTATTCTCCCCCACCATGGCTCTCACAATCTTTCTGCCCCCTCTTCCGATCAGTTCCCTGAGTCATGGTGGGTATTAAGCTCTTTATTGTTGAGAACTTAGGGGCCTCTGTACTTCTGCTTTAGGTTGTGTCGAAAATCATTGGTGTCTGTCTCACTGGCTTATACAAGAAAAGATGAAGAGTTCTGTGACCAGGAAGACCATTCTCTGAAGGTCCTATTGTCTTCTAAGTCACCTGCTTTGCTCCCTAACTGTGCCCTGCAGAGAATGTATTTGCTTCCCCACCCCGTTCAGTTAGAACTTGGCATTTTGGGAATATTCAGAGGAGAGCTGATGCCTGCTCTTTCAGCAGTGGCAGATAATCAAATACTGGAAACCATGATAGGACTTCAGAGACCCATTTATAATGCTCCTGCGCTTACATAATGGCGACAACACCATAAATCCATTGTAAGTTTGAAACTCTTTTAAATCATAAAAGTGTTGAATACATTTAGCCCACTGAACAATGAAGCTTAGCAACACTGCGCTCTGTAGAGCATTAACTGTTTACTACAATGGTCATGTGGGTGACTGGGAGCTGTGGCAAAAGGATGATATTACTAGTCCGGTACAAAACTCAAAATTCAGATTTTTGATGTATACTTTCTACTGAGTATCAATTTTGCAAAGTTGAACCATCTTTTATTAACTCATTTTCCAGGTTTAGAAACTGATTCCAGAGTGGCAAACTCACCCCAAATCATGATTGATTTTTCCTCCCTTAGGCTACTGACTTCCTCTGAACAGTTGCTGGTTAAAAAAGAAAGATAATCCAGGATGCCTTCCAGGCGCTTAGCTGAACCACCATGTGCAGAGTGATTCTCGGCAATATTCTAAACAGCTGGCTCCAATAAAATCGCCATGTTCATTGCTCAGTTCCAGACCCAGTCTTGATTTACTCAGAGTATTGAAAATGACAACAGACTCCCTCTGTCTTGGCTCAGCACTGCTTTCTATTTTGGTAATTTGCCAATTGACTTCTTCTAACCTCTTTACAATCCGAATCTACAAATGTTTTCTGACTGTCACATGACAGTCATTCAGAGTCTTTGTGCAAAGTTTTACCATCTAGGAACGAACAACTTTCCCATGAGCATCCGTCACTATTTCATTCCATGCTGGTCTGGGCTTTAGAAGCCTGGACACATTCAGCTCTAGGACCGAGTCCATCTTTTCTTCTTGCCACCATCTCCCTGCAACACAGCTCCAAGTATCTGACTTCCTGGGCCTCTCAGCAAAGCATGGAGAACATTTACCATTTGAGTGAGAGCTACCTGTGGATTCCCCTGTTTAACAGCTGTTAAATGAAATCAGTTGTCTGATGTAAACTCCAGGCTGGTGGTTTGTGTACACCCAGGTGGGAATTACAACCCACACATACAAAGCAGGGCTTAAATGGATTGGATGGCATAAATCAGATTGTGATTTTAAAATCGAGGCATTTATCCCAATGCCTTTGAGCAACCCACAGAGATAGATCAATATGTAATACATCAGGAATGTTTAAGGATATTTCAGTGTTTCATGCTCTCAGCTCTGTTGGACAGAGCAGGAATTGACTAAGATGGTCTTGATCGTTCAAACCTACAAGAACAGAAATGCCAGCGAGACCTTTATTTGTGAGCTTATATTAATTCTCAGAATTCATATTTTCTTGGATGCATTGCCAAATGTTAATGATTTGGCCCAAAGAATAATTTTTTTCTGTAAATGCAAGATTTGATGTCTTGGTGGTTTTCTTTATGGGTCTTATGGACAACAGATCACTACACTATCTTTTCAGTTGCTAAAGTGAAGAATAAATTATAATGCTAACGCAAGCTTGAAGACTAAATAAAAATGAAAGTATTTAGCAATTGTTCATTGAATGTTAGTTTAGGAAAGTGAGTTACTCTTATCTCAAAGTGCTGATTCTTGCTAATTACTGCCTGTATTCACTTGAAACAGAAACATTGTCAAAACATACAATTGGCCAGTGATATATTTGTACCTAGAAGATATTTTGAGATTTGTATTATTTGCAGAAAATAATTCTTAAATAAATTACACATGTTTAAAATAAGATATTTAGGAATGATGCTATGAGAATGATGAAGACTGGTTGAGACCAGTAATGCCAAGGCGTGCTCACCCATGCAATAATGGAACTAAATTTGGGTGGGAAATCAATGGCTTGTTAATTGGCTAAGAGATCAGCTCAGAGGCAGGTAACCCTTAACTAGAACTGGGATTCATGGCAATCCCTTATGAAAACCAAGAGCCTGGGCTCCAAGGGGAAACCCCCACTAACCAGAGATCTACAGAAAGACTATATCCATTAGAATCTTGACAGATTGTTACAGAGTTTTGTCTCATTTGACCTATACTGATCTCACTCTATGTTGGAGACTCTGTATGTTTCAGAAGCCAGCAAGAACCTTGAACAACCCAATCCCACCAAAAGGACTGGAGATGTTACCTGTCGCCTAGGCAGGAGAAGAGCCACCCCTAACTTATGATATAGAGCCTAAATGAAACCTTTGAGGAAGTGATGAGATGAGCAAGAGACCTACCTCCAAAGTCAGATAACCTGTGAAAGGATAATGGAGACAGACACTGCAGATACTCAACACAATCTAAAGCAGAATTCCAGAGACTCTTAAAATGTCAACAGTAAAGCAGACCTAAAATTCACCCACCATGACTCAGGGATCTGAGCGGAAGAGGGGTCAGAAAGATTGTAAGAGTCATGGTGGAGGAGAGAGAGAAAAAAATCTGAATACCTCTGGTACAATCTATAACCCCCTGTCCCTTGGACTGGTCCAGCAAGCCCACAAAGAAAGGCCCCCAGCAGGGTGGGAACAGGGAGGAGAGAAATGGGGATACCACCATAAGACTTGCTCCTGCAGTGTATCTAATTATTTATAATAAATATGGAAGAAATGAGATATTTAGCATATTTTGACCCTGAACTAAGTGGTTTAATATATTCTATGTCTTAAAAGCTGCAACAGCTCACAGAACACTGCCTTCCACAAGAACATGATGTGTGCAGAGGTTGGAGGACAAGGATGTTATATATCTTGTACAAATCACAGGACTATTAGTTGGAAAAGCTGATGTTTATACAAATAGGCTGACCTTTATTTTTGACATTTTCATGCAATTCAAATGTTTATTATTATTATATTCACTCCTATTATCCTCTCCCACTCCCACTTAAACCCTTCTTTTCCCCAACTATTCCTCTTCTGATTTTCTTGTCTTTGTGTCTATGTCCCAGTGAGTTACACTGGAGATGCTTGCAGGAGCATGGGGGGGGGGTGAGCCTGAGTTCTCACCCTATCTGTCCTGTATTGTTGTTAAACCTCCTCTGCGATTTCATTCATTTTCTTCAAGACACCAACTTTTTCACAATAACTAGAAGAGCAAGGGAAATTTGTAAATCAACTCTGATAATGGTTTAGTGGTCATAGTTTGTGGTTTTATATCAGTTGCCTATTGCAATGGAGAAAAAGAGTTGTGAAAGCTTATCTTCCTTTGAGCCCTGTGCTGACCCACTGGGCAATCCTTCCTCCATTTTGGTTTATATCACTACCAAGACCAGTAATTGCTGAATTTTGTTAATGGAGGTTATTTTAAAGCCTTCAATAACTGAGAGCTAATACCCATTTGGGAAAATATTTATTTTCTCTTGCAAGCACCCAATAATTCTTGTCACTAGGAATCTATGTTGCTCATGCCAATGACACACATTCTAAATAGGAAGATGTTCATTCTGTAAATATATGGTTAATATATTTGCAATTAATATTATTTATCCTTCTCATCTATAATTATATATATCTGTATCTATATCAAGTAGCAATTCATCATTATCTGGCCATAGAAAAACATGTTTTTATTGCTTCTACCAATTTGTAAATTGCAGATGAAAGAAAAAATTTTAATATCTCTATTAGTATGGAAACTTACTTTTGCTTTACACTGGAATGAAAATGCATAAATAAAACATGAGAGACAACTCCTTTAATTTAATTAAAGCTACATTTTTTGAACACCAAAGAAATCCACGCTGCAGCAATGTAACTAGACCGTGGCATGCATCCAATTGAGTTTCTAGAAGTTTCTTGCAATGATCTTAATGGAATATTTTTCCCACAAGACTATTATTTAGAAAGTTGTATTCTTGTCACATCAAACCTTCGGTTTCACTAACATTAAATAAATAATGAATAATGAAAGTGTGAGATATTTATTTAAAATGCAAAAAAGCCCATTAATAAATAAAATCACAAAATTAGGTGTGAGGAAATAACACATTAAGTTATTAGCAATATGCTTCGGTATGTTAATTTTCACAGCAACTAACCAGAAACTGAATAATTTACCCTAGGAATCACATCATAGGCTTCCTTTGGGCAAAGCCTGAATACACTGGTTTGTTGGATGTCTGCCAATGGTGTTAGCTGTTGGAAAAAGGCAAAAGAAATGGATGAGACAGATTTCTGCAGTTCAGTATATCTGACAAGAGAAGAAAAAAATACCTCTTCTCCCCCTTGAATATTGTGGGCAGATTATCAAAGTTTTGTAAATAATAAATACATGGCCCAACACAATTTTTAATTAAACATGCATATGTTATCTCTGCTGAGCAATTTGAGGTCTTAAACTGTGTAGAGGCGAATTAATATATTAGCCCAAGAATAATCCTTTGAGGAAAGAAGGGCAGGTACTAACTTTTCCATTTTATAGAATGATGCTGGAATTTTTGACATATAAGCCCTGCTGTGGGCACACCTCTCATATCTCTTGGAAACTTAGGAGAGTAGTTAGTTACATAGTCACACCATGATCAAGTTTTAAATAATATTTTTATTCATTTGTGAGAAAAGAGAGTGGAGAGAAAAAGGGAGATAGAGAGAGAGAGAGAGAGAGAGAGAGAGAGAGAGAGAGAGAGCACAAAATGCCTCTTGTTGCTATAAATGAACTCCAAATGTATGTACCATTTTGTACATCTGGCTTTTGTGGATACTGGGGAATCAAACTCAGGCCAGCAGACTATGTAAGCACACACCTTTAACAACTGTGCCATTTCCCACCCATGGGTCAAGTTTCTAAGGAACTAAAAAAGTGTTGTCCAGAGTGGCTAGTCCATTTATTATTCACATTAGTGTTAGGAGGTTTTTCTACATCCTTCCTAAATTTTATTGTTTTTCTTGGCTGTATTTAGAGTCATTCATGTGAGTGTAAATTAATATCTAACTGTAGCATTAATATGCACTTACCTATGACTAATGATAATGAATGTCTCTCTATGTCATTATTAGCCATTTTTTGGTAAAATGTATCATTAAATCATTTACCCTATTTTTATTTTGTTTTATAAT
>PVHP010010298.1:0-48024 GCA_004024765.1 Zapus hudsonius | reverse complement strand
ACAACAAGACAGAATTCTGTCAAAGCTCTTGAGTGCTTTCCCCAGGCCTGAGGCAAAACCCTGTTACTGAAGAAACCACAGACTGCATCGATCAGCACCGAGAAACCCTTCAACGTCCGGAATGGTATCCAGCCCCCAGAAGGCAGTTAGTGTAGTGCTGGAAGGCACTGCACAGGCTGCCAGGGGAAACTGATCAACGTCAGCTGGAGTAAACAGAGACGATTGACACGAAACACAATCTGCGGCCATGAGTAGGCTGACCACACCTCCTACTGGGAGGGGACAGCGAACCAACAAAGGAGCACTTGGTGTAATGGAGGAGCCTCGGCCTGGGGGAGACAATCAACAGCTTTCAAATTCGACCAAATTTTCCTCCCATAACTGTGCCTGATTTGGAGGTTCATCCCAGAGGTGTATGAGCTGACTACAAGAACCACCAACTGGAGACGAAGTATTCAAACACACGAGTCTATGGAGGAAAATTGACATTCAAGCCACCACACTGAGTCGTGTGAGGCAGGAACAGATTCCCTGCAAGGAGACCCTGAAAGGCCATTGCATGAAGCAGTAAAGATGGACACTAAGTTTCAATGATGATCCCAGGATCTAGTACCACTGAACATCGTCAAAGGAAACCTGCAGACATGGGGCAGAGCTGGCCCAAGAGAAAGGCTCTGTGGCCTACAGGAAGCAGAGCTGGAGCAGTGGAGTTGCCCAAATGCTTTGGTGCCCACATGCTTCCATTAGGATCCCAAAATCTCTGACATGGTGCTATGTGACTTGCTGTTTGCCCTGCTCTGTTTTGATCTTCCTTTGGTCCAGTTTTTTTCTTCCTATGCACCAATTCCTCCTTTTTGGAATGGAAATGTCTACTCTGTGCCATTATATGTTAGAAGTGTGTAAATTGTATTGATTTTACAAGGAATGGCAGTTAAAAGATTGTCTTGAGTCTCAGATGGAACTTTGACTTTTGAATACTATTGGGGCTATTAAAGACTATGGGACTTTAAAATTGGAACAAATACATATGTCATCATAAGATGTCCATAAACCTATGGGGGTCAGTTAATGCTAAATGTCCTTCATGGACTCATGTTTGAACACTGGTCCCCAGCTGGTGGCGCTATTAGAGAAGATTGTGGACCCTTTAGGAGATGAACCCTTGCTGGAGGAAGTAGGACACTGGGGATGGGCCTTGAAGTTTTGTACCTTGGATCACTTCCTGTTCACTCTCTGCTTCCTGACTACAGATACCATTGGGCTAGCTGACCTCATGCTCCTGCTACCATGCCTTCGCTCACCCCATGATGAATTGTATCCCCTCAAAACTGTAAACCAGACTAAACCCTATCTTCTCTAAGCTCCTTCTCGTTAGGCTTTTGGTCACAGAAACAAGTAAAGTATCTAATGTATGCAGACAGTACTTGCAGATGAACTCCTCAGGTACCCTAGGACAGTACCCCAAATCTGTGCTTTTATCAGAGATGCCAAATGATGTTAGGCATTAATCAGGCCTGTGGACTAACAACTAGAAATATAAGGTTCAGGACCAGTTTCCTTCTCCTATTTTGCAGTCTCCAGCTTGTCTACCTGGTCTGTGTTCACTGCATTCACAGAGTAGTCATCCTGTGACTCCATCCCTGGCTCTTCATTGGTCTGTACAAGTGATCTTCTCAGCCTCTGGGCTTAGGCTTAATAACAATTGGTTAGCCCTGAAGCCTGAATAGAGCATATTTTAAACATGAAAGCTAATGACTCTCCACAGCACTTTAACCCTGCCACCCAGCATTCCCTCCACTCTTAGAGCCTCATGAAGCACAACTGACCCCCACTTGTGGGAATTTAGGAGAGAGACCCCACACAATGCTGCCAAGCTCTTCCTTAACCCCTCCTAGTCGGAGCTTTGCTTTGCCTCCTACAGGATCAAAATGGGTATTCTTGTTTAATTCTTGTTTCCTAAACATGTATGTACTTCTCTCTGATGCTTTTTTTCTCGATTCCACACCCCTGTACCCCAACGGCAATTAGAGTTATTTCTTTAGAGGGGGGATTGTGATGGTTCAGGAAAGCTCCATAGACCCCCTTCTCTTGGGTGGGAGGTGTCTCTAGCCAGAGCCCAAACCTAGATGCAAAAACTGATTGGTCAGGTATAGACCAATCAGCTGTCTCTCTGACTTACCTGGGGGAACTTAAAAAAGCTTCCCTAGAACAAAGGCCAGTCTTCTTTTTTCCACATGGCATCCTAGAAGGAGGACTTCATTTTCCAGGTAAGCCCTCTCACCCCAGCCCTTAGGGGGGAGGGGGCTCAGGATTCTTTTCCACATGAACCTTTCCCTCTGACACCTTCTCTCTTCTTCTGCTTGCTTGGCTGATCAGCATGGATTTATTAAAACCTCTCCCATATATTCTCCCCACACTGGTGGCTGGAAAACTGTAACTCCTCATGTTCCCTTAAATAATAAAGTCTCCCAGTATACCTTAATATCTTGTTGTCTATGATTTTAATTCTTTAACTTTGTAGACAAGAATTCACGTACTCCATAAATTTTAGGGTGCATTGGAATTTCTGGTGGGCATTATCTAATTCTAACCCCCAGCTCAGTCCTTATACTGTCCCCATCTGCCTAGCTGCTCAGATGCTTCAAACTATGACCAGACATGCCACATAGAACATGCCACATCCTGCCAACTAGATACAACTGGCACAAAATGAGCTTTCTCTGTGTCTGCCATGTTGGCCAACAAGATGTTGTACTATTATGCCAGTTGTTGACTACTGTAACAAATTCCCATAAATCTAGTGGATAAAACAATGCAAAGTTATTATGTCACAGTTCTGGAGGTCTGAAGTCCAATGTGGTTTTTGCTGGACTAACATCAAGGTTTTCACAAGGCTGCTTTTTGTCTGCATTTCTGGATCCCAGAAGTCAGCCTCATTCCATGACCTGCAGTCCTGCAACCATCCACTGAAAATATTTCTCTTGTCCCATCTCCTCTTTCACCAACCTACCCGCCTCCTTATTATAATGATGCTTAGGATAACATGGAACCTATCCAGATGATCCAGGATACCTCCCCCCCCCCCAGCATCAAGATCTTTAATCACATCTAGAAAGTCTGTTGATATGTAATGGACATACGATGTGTAGATCCTGAGAATAAGGATGTGGGGAATCTTGGGGGTTCTCATGTTGCCTGTCACGGGGTTAATGAGGGCCAGGAGCACTTTTTCCCCTGGGCTGTTGGGAGACTAGACATATACTAACCCACTTGGAAAGAGAAGGAAGGCCACCTTGCCCACCAATGGGGCTCCAGATGCTCCTGGATGGGGAGTATAAGGCTAGGAGTCAACTTCAGGAAGCCTAGTGTATTGGGAGACATGAGTGTATGCACATGCATGAGTATGCACATGTGTATCCATGCGTTGGAGAGGAGGTTATCTGAGGCTTTGAAAGCTATGCTGAAAACATCAACCCCTAGAGAGAACAAGATAGCACTAGTGGCATTCTCGGTAAAATGATATAATAAAAATGTGCATTTCACATTCCCAAGACTCTTCATTGTCCAATTCACTTCTTCATGAAAGTCTAAGAATTCAGGAATTCTGTTTTCTTCATTTCAGAAATAGAGGTCTAAGGAAAACATATTGCCTGCTGTTGTCTGGGCTTAACTGCTGTTTGACTCCATTGAAGAGGCTGGTCAGTGGTCGCTGTCAGTCCCCAGCAGCCTGACATGGGTCCTCTGAATATGGATTTGCTGATGAGACCTGCATCACTCAGGGAATTGTGAAACAAGCTCTCCTGCTCTCTCTCTCTCTCTCTCTCTCTCTCTCTCTCTCTCTCTCTCTCTCTCTCTCTCTCTCTCTCTCTCTCTCTCTGTGTTAGCTTCTCTCCTTAACTCCTTCTGTTGAGCACAACTGGGGAGGAAGCCCCACAGGGCACTCAGGCCTGACTGCATCCAGCCTCCATAAAACACACCATCACAATAAAGACACTCTGTGGAGGAGAACATTAGAAGCTGGGAAGCCACAATGCAGGAATGAAAGCCCAGGAACAGGAGAGGGGCAGGAAGCCTCCAGGGATAAAGAAGCTTCTCTGTCATCTCAGGGGCCCCTGGAAAGGGGGCAGGGCCATCCTGTGGCATATCTGCAGGAGGCATTGTTGACACTGGGGAGGAGCTGATCGAGGAACAGAAATCTGTGTATACAACTCTTCTCTCTGAGCTGCCCCGCCAAGCCACAGGGCAGACAAGGTATCCTGAGGACATGGTCTGGGGGACTTCATTTGAGTTTTTTGGTACTTGATTGGCCCCTGAATTTCTGGAGCAGGGCTGAACATCTCTCCCAGGAGCATGTGAATGTCAAAAGTTCTGCAGAAAGAACACTGGACAACCCAGCTGAGAGTTCACACACATTTGGGAGCTTGCAAGAGAGGGGAACAACTTTCCTTCTGTTTCAAATGAAGATAAATTGATCATATTTCATTTTTGAGGAGTTTTGTTTGCTTTCCTACCCATGGCTTCACATTAACTTTCTGCATTTACATCCTATTTTGTTATTAAATTTATCTCTTAAATATTCTTGTCTGTCATACCTCCCTTTCCTTTCCCTCCCTTATATTTCATAATTTTTCCCAACTCCTGAAAACATTTCCTCTCCCAAGAGAGTCCCCTTTGCTATTCCAAACCATCCCCTAAATACATGTTTTAATAAGCTCCCAACACTGATCTCCTTACAAATCATTCTCTGCCATTTTGCAATTGAACCAATGTCTTGGTTAAAATGAAAACTCCCCAGGGCATACAATAAATAATAAAAAGAATAACATAATTGAGAGGGTTATGATTCTGAGCAGAAGGAAATAATGTGAAGCAGCTGGACTCTGTTTTGTGGCTCTTATGCTCCAAATGCAAAACAGAGAGGAGGAGGCAGTGGGCAGGAGCCCAGCTCCATGAACCTTCAGCCCTTCCGGAAGCTCTGCAGAGCAACAAGCATTGAGGAGACTGCTCTTGGGGAAAAACATCTTTTCTCCCAAAGACCTGTCCTTCACAAGATATCAGGAGTCATTCTAGGAGAAAGAAGGGCCATAATCACAAAGAAGATGTGGGGGCCTGAGAGATGGCACATTTGATAAAGTGCTTGCCGTGTAAGCATGAGGATGAAGTTCTGATTTCCAGCATTGAGAGGCAGGGGAAGCTGGGTCCCGGCTGCCCACCAGCCAGAATTGGGCCTGAGACAAGTTACTTGTGCTCTCCTGGCCCAAGGTCACTTGGTATTTGGTTGGTAGAGTCAGAATCCTAGGCCCACAATCTCAGATAATAATAGTCATATGATTCTCCTCTGCTTCCCTTCGCTCTTCCTCCTTTTGCTCTTGGAGATGTTTAGTGGACTAGATGCCCTCATGTCTGTCTCACACATTCTGCCATTCCTGACTCCTACTTCCATCCTTATCATTCCTTACCTACTTGGTCCCAAATACATTTGAACTTGCAAACCTAGAGAATGAAGGGGCAAATTCACTTCCCTAAACCTGAGAAAATGTTTTACATATCTGACAGAGGATCCTACCCAGGATAACACTTCAAAGTACCTGAGAAAATAAATAAGACCCTTTGGAAAAGAGTTTAACACCCCAGCCTAATCCACATTTATATGTCTCCTGATTGACTGTCACTTAGGGAGTCTCATACCTAAAGAAACTTTATCTGTGAAGTCCACATCACACCAAAAGTCCCTTAAATACCCTCCTAGAAGCTTTCCAAGGGGAACATGACTTCAGACTCTGGAGAAGTCTGTTTCCTCTCTGCTGAATAAAGGCAGTCCTTGTCTGAGCACACTCAAGTCCGGTGTATCTCTTGCCTCAATTTCCTTACAGAGAAGACCCTTCTAGGACCTTGTTCCTTAAAGTGTGGTCCATGGACCAAGAAGTGCTTGCTCCTTCTGGAATCTTGTTAGAAATGCAAAATCCTTGGTCTTACTCAAGAGATGTTAAAGCAGTGGTGCTATAACTTTTATTTTAATTTTTATTAGCATATGTTAATTATACATGGGTAGATAATCATGGCATTTGCATACATGTATATAATGCATTTTGATCATATTCACTGTCTACTAGTCTCTCTTTACGTGTGTGCCTGTGTAGAGTGTGTGTGGTGTGGTGTGTTCCTGTGTGTGCAGAGGACTTGAGGTGTTCTTCCCTTTTCATTCTTCCAGTCTCCCCCTCAACCCAGAGCTGCCCTTTATTTCCATGGGCAGTCCCCAGTAACTCACACACCGGCTTACAGATGAGGTAGCCTGGCCATGCCCAGCTCTTTAATGTGGATTCTGGGGAAATCCAACTCAAGCCGTCTCAGGTCCTCAGGTTTAAGCATCAAGTACTCTTGACCACTGGGCTTCATCACCCTCCCTACTCCTGCTGTTCCTCTTTCTTTTCCAAACTCGTCCAGTGAGTTCCATTAGGGTTTCTTATGGGATTCTGGGTGAGGGGTTATTCAGCACTGGAGAAATGGTCTCTCCCTCCCCTGGGACCCAATAACTGCCTCTAAGGGAGAGGTGTGCCCTCTTTGGGTAGGACAGGGCCTCTCCCCTCCACATCGTGGGATGTTGGCAGACCCAGTCTTTTGCAGGTTTTGGGCCAGCAATCACAACTGGCAATCTCCATCTTCCCAGATTCTTGTGAGCATTCAAGTTTGAGTCACGCTCTAGTCCAGAGGAGCCTCTGAGATCCTGTCCACCGTGTCCATCTGCTCCTCAGAGCGCACCGTGTTCCCTCTGGGCATCATGAGTCAGCTCGCCTTGGAATGTGAATATGCTTCAGGAATTCTTGTACATTCATGGTCTCACCTGAGCTTGGGCTTCAGAAAGACCCCTTTTCAGACTGCGGTGATCACAGGTTCGGTGCTTTCATGAAAAACTTATAACGCTGGGAGAAATGCAGACATGGCAAATTTTAATCCTGCCGAAACATAATCAGCTTTTGCTTCTGAAGCAATTAGCATAATATTACCGATAATGTTTTACATGGCAATTTTGCTGTAAACATTTGTGCTAATTTGCCATGACCTAATTATTTTATGACATATAATTACGAAGTATTTTTCAAGTCGAAATATTTTTGTTTTACGTTTCTATAATCCTTTTCTTGAACAAAAAAATTTAAAATTATAACTCCCACAATTTGAGACACACAATCCTCTCTTAGCGGTTGTTTGTGACACTTTACATTGCTAAACAGGAGGAATTCCCTAGTGCTGGCAGGCCACTGATTGTGCATTTACTCGTAACTAATTTAAACTGGGCGTCATTGAATCCACCAGGTCCATTATTAGACTAAGAGATTGTCAAATCCACACTCCCAGACTCCTACCAACACCTACCAACACTCACTCCCAAACACACACATTCTGAACTGAGTGGTGGTGGGGGGCATCCTAGTGGCAAATGCCTGTAATGAGGCCGAGGTTTGTAAAGCATGTGAAAGCCGTGCCTAGGAGAGCCTGCTCTGTGTTCTCCTCCCTCACACAGTCTTCCAGCATGCTCTTAAAACTGCCTCCCCAAAGCCCAAGAGGCTGAAGTTGGCAACTCCCACGATTTCTTCTGTCCTCCCATCTCCCTGGTCAGAGGTCTGCAAATGTTGTGGTGTGCATTCTCTCCATTTCAGGATAGGTAGGAGGAAGGGATGCTGTCTGGGCCACTGTAAAGGCAGACCCAGCACCAGTCCAGCCTGAGGCTGCTTCTGTTGCCCTCCACAGAGCAGGTCTGCTCAGCAGTAGCTAATGACATTTCAGACTTCATTAAATGGACAGCAGTGGCAACCCGATTCTTGGACAAGACCCAGTGAGATTCCAGGCTATTCAAGATTAGCTGTGCCAACTGAGGACACTCATTGAGGCAGGTCCCCAGACTGTGCTCTGAAATCAAGCAAGAATGCAGACAGCCTCACGCTCCAATCTGCCACTGGAGAGAACTGGGCCAGAGGAGAAGACCAGAGGCCAGAGAGCAAAGAGGGCCAGGGCTAACCAGTGCCATCCAAGCAGAAGGCAGCAGTGAGGAGGAGGAGAAGTAAGCATGCCCACAGCAGGCATTTCCAGGACAAATTTTGGTAACAGGGCTCATCTCATACCCAGGAAGACTGGAAAGACCTTGGATCTTGAAGCTAGACTCCCTGAGTTTGAAACCTGACTCCACCATTTTCCCAGGGTTCTTAACATCTGCATCTCAATCATCTCTTCTGTAAGATGAAAATCTTGACAATCTACAAGGGTTACCTTAACAATTAGAATGGGCATTAGCTCAGTTTTTGCAAGGAAAAATAAAAATTCTTATTTTTATAGGTTTCTACCAAGACAGTAACAAAATCTGCAAGAAACAGGCTCTCATCGATCTCAAGAAATGCATTCACTATAGTGATTATTGAGCTGGTGATCAGTAAACATTTGTTTCAATAAATACTTTTTGACTGAATGTGTGAAATGCTTACATAGCACAAGCTCTATATTGGTCTTTCGGGAGTACAAGGATGGAAGAAAAAGACTCCTAGTGTAGAAGTACGCACATCTTCATTGTCAACATGATTGGATTTGGAATCATTTAGGAGACCAACCTCTGGGTACATCATTGAGGGTATGTCCAGAGAGTTTTAGGTTAAATAGGATGATTACCCAAATGTGAGTGTCATCATCCCATGGGCTGGGACTCTGAACTGAATGAAAAGGAGAAAGTGAAGCGAGCACCAGCCTTCACCTCTCTGCTTCCTGATGTGACTTGCTGCCCCTCCTGCCGCCACAGCTACAGGCAACTTGCCATTGAGTGAGGCTCAAGCTGTAAGCCAAAATAAACTGCTCCTTCCTTACATTGCTTTTTTAAAATATTTATTTGTTTACAAGAAGAGAGGGGGTGAGAGAGATAAGAGACAGAATGAAGGGCATGCCAGGGCCTCCAGATGCATGTGCCTCTTTGTGCATCTGGTTTTACTTGGGTACTGGGGAATTGAACTCAGATCATTACACTTTGTAAGACAGTGAGTGCCTTAACCACTGAGCATCTCCCTAGACCCCTGTGTTGTTCTCGTCAGGTGTTTTGTCACACTAATGAGAAAAGTAAGACAGTGCTGCAGTCAGTTTCTCATTGCTGGACAAACAGCCATCCAAAAGCAGCTTATGGAAGTAAAGGGCTTATTTCAGCCTTATGGAATCCATGCAAACACCATCAATGGTGGAAGAAGCTGGCTCACTTCCCTAGATCCAAGCAGAGAGACATCATCACACAGCCAAACACCCACACCAGCAAGCACAAACAGCCAGAGCTCCAAACTGTTCTCCACACCTTAGGGCTGGACTCCAAGATCCATCTCCAAACGTGCCTCCCTGTAGCAGGGATCTGCCTGCTCAGGGCTCAATTTTAATAAAACACCTGAGTCTGTGGGGTCATACATTCAAATGATCACATTCAAACTACCACAAACAGCATGCAAACCAGCACTGCCACATAAAAAGACTAAGGTGCCTGGACAAGTCACAAAAGAGGAACCACTGCTGGCAAAAAAAAACCCCTACAAATTCCATGTTACTCAATCACATTTGTAACTATTGTAGTCAACCTTCTCGTTGCTGCAACAAAAAAAAAAAATCAGCTGATGGGAGGAATGGGTATATTTTAGCTTACAGACTTGAGGAGAAGTTCCATGAAGGCAGGGAAAACAATGGCATGAGCAGCGGGTGGACATCCCCTCCACCACAGCACTGCAAACAGCAGCAGGAAGGTGCGCCAAACACTGGCAAGGGGAAGCCAGCTATAACCAACACACCTCCAACAAGGTTCCAATTCCAAAACTGCCATCAGCTAGGATCAAGCATCCAGAGCACATACATTTGTGGGGGGACACCTGGATCAAACCATCACAGTAACCATAGCTTTTATTGTACTTGAAAGGTTGGTATCCTTAATGATCTACAAAACATACCAATTCTAAGTGCATAATAGAATCAATTTTAACAAATATATGACACATAAAGACTCACAATTGCAACAAAGAGCATTTGTATCACCTCAAGACATCTATTATACCTCATCATAATCAGATACTTCCCCAGCCCCTGGCAAACTCTGATCTGATTGTACAATTTTCTGTAAGTGGAATCACACATTATATACTGTTTACATACTGTATGAGTTGAGGGTCGAGATTTATTGCCTGCATATGGATAGCTAATTGTCCCAAGGCATTCACTAAATACTATACGATCCTTTCTGCCCTAAAATAACTTGGCACTTTGGTTTAAAACTAATCAACTGCATGTGTGTGGGATTCTTTCTTAAAGCTCCCTTCTGCTGCATTGATCTTTGTTTATATCCAAATCTCAATACCATATTGTCTTGACTACTTACAGCCTTGTAGCAAATTTTGATATCCAGTTAAATTTCTTCTCATTAGTTCTCTTTCAAAGTGTTTTGGTTAGTCTAGCTTCTTAGCCTTTCTATATACGTTTTAGAACCAGCTTGTCAATTTCAGCAAAAAGGCCTACTGGAAATCTGATTGAGATTTTTTTCCAGCTCTGTAGGCCAATTTAGAGAAAATTAACATGTTAGTGATATCATTTCCTTTGGTTTATAAATATGAGTGTCACCATAATCTAATGCTTTGTAACAGAGATGGCACAAAACATGCTTATTCTTGGACTTTTGTACTGTTTTCAGATTTTTACTCTTTGAATAATGCCTCCTGGTATTGTGCTGCATAAGGGTAACAGAACATAAAACTTCATGTAGGTTATAATTACAAATAGATGTGTATACACACATATATTAACTAGGCTGAAGGAGGAAACACAAGGGAAGCAAACAAATTGAAAATAATGTGTTAAGGAGGTAGAATTGCAGCCAAATTATTTTTTCTCTTTCTACTTTCTAAATGTGTTATGACATAAGTATATGACTCACTTAAAAATAAGTAAGGATAGAGAGATAGCTCAGCAGTTAAGAGCTCTTCCTGTGCAAGCATACATGCCTGAGGAGGCCTGAGAGATCTCTGGAATTAGATCCTCAGGACCCACATCAGCAGCTGTGCATGGTCACACTCATCTGTAACCTCAGTTCTGATAGAGAGCAGAGACCCAATAATATTGAAAAAAAAAAAAACAGCAACAACAGAAAACACGGGCAAGCTCTCGGATCAGTAAGAGACTGTGGCTCAAATAAGAACAGGTGGACCCACAAGGCCACATACACATGCATACTTCACACACCAGCAAAAGAAGAAAAAAAAACAAGTGATAGTTTTCAGCTGCAGGAAGGAGTAGAGAGAGGTCAGAAGTGACATGAGAAAAAGGATTACCTGCAGGGTCTGGAGGACGTAGTGTTTTCAAGGTATTTGGAAGAGGTGTGGAAGAAGAAGATGCCAGGTCCAAGGGCAGCGAAAACAAAGGCACAGTGGTGTGGATGAGGGTAGTGAGTCCAGGGAGCTCACCAAAATTGGAGGAAGATGCTGGGGTCAGATCGTAAGGGTGCAGTTATAGTCTGTGAAGTACTCTATGCATGACAATAAGGTATTTGAGTTCTATCCTGTTAAGAGGGAGGCAGTGTTTTGAACTGAGATGTTAGCCTGTGTGACTTATATCTTAGAATTATCCCTCAAGAGCAGCAAGGAGGAGAGACTAGAAAGGTGCAGCACTGTGGTGTATGGTGCCAGTTAGAGATAGAGTGATGTGGACTCAGGAAGTGATGGTAGAGAATCTACAGACTTTCAAATGGACTGAATATGAGAATAAAGGGCCAAGTTGTACCAAAATAACAAGATTTGGACTGAGATAGATTAGGGGTCAGAAATTCAATATATGTAGCACTTATCAGAGGTCAAAGGCAGATAGCAAGAAAGCTGAAGATCGTTGTGTTGAGACTCAGGAAGACAAATATTACATGCTTTCTTTTCTATATGGAATCTAAGTTTTAGAAAAAAGGATATTAAATTTGAAGGGAAACTATTTGGGAAGATGTAGGGAAGCCAGGGAAAGGAGGAACAAGAGAGGGCAAGAGGGGTGAATATGAGCAAAGAATGCTATATGCATTCATGAAAATGTCACAATGAAACCCATAATTTAGTGCAATTAATATATGTTACTAAATATAAATTAATGTTAGAAGGAAAAAAGAAGTAGGGAGGGAGGGAGAGAGGAGAAAAGGAAGAAGGAAGGAGGGAGGGTGGGAGGGATGAAGGAAGGAAAAAAGGAAGGAGGGAAGAATGGAATGAAAGAAGGAAGGAAGGAGATGGAAGAAGGACCGGAGTTGAATAGTTGAATCTGGAGTTTAGGCAAGAAATGTAGGCTTAATGCAGAAATGTGGGAGCCATCAGAAATATCCTTCTAGATTCCAGGGATTGGATGAGCTCTTGGTTGGTTGTCTATTATGCATAACAAGGCACTCACAGAGGATCAGAAACTATTCTTTGTGAGCAGTATTTCCACAGCAGCAAGTCTTACCTCTGCTCCACAGTGTCTGAATGGACGGCTTGGGTCCCTAATTTCCATGGATGTCCAAGAAGAAGTGAGAGTATAGGAGATCATAACTACACAGTGAGGGTTCCAGGAGACATAGTGCTGAAGTAAAGATATAGAATCTGACTCAAAATTGCACAAAATAGTTCAATGGATAAGAAGATAGGAGATCATGGCTGCTCAAGGGAGGTTTAAATTTGCTGGTGAATGTTGTGACCATTGTGAGATGGTGAAAACCATGGAGTGGTACTTGGAGAAGGATGGAAAACAAGAGTTATTGCTGTGATCCAACTGTCCCCATCAGAGGAGCAGAGACACAGGATGTCTGGTCCACATGGGGTGGCAGAGTTACCTTGTGACTTGGAGGCAGAACTCTATGTTATTCCTTAAAATAATAGTGTTCACAGAGAGAAAGAAATTAAATGGGGTTCCTTGGCTATATGTAGGGTGTATTATTCAGGGTTCCCTAGAGAAAACAGAATTGATAGACTGGATTATAATAAAAGGGAATTTATTGGGGTAGTTTACAACAGTCCAAAAATAGCAGTCTGCAGACCCACAAGTGAAGAAACCAGTAGCTGTTCAGTCCATGTGGCTGGATGCCTCAGGAGTCCCAATCTAGCACTGAAGGCCTGATGGCTCCCTGGCAAGCAACTGCTCTTCAGTCCACAAAGTGAGGCTGAGGAAACTGGGTTATGATGTCCAGGAAGGGTAGGAGAGCAGGATGTGAATGCAAGTCACAAACAAGCACCAGCAGCCAGGGGAGGAAGGAAGAGGGTTTCCTTCCTCTCGAGCTTCCTTATATTTATTCCACTTGGAAGTCCCACCCAATGTGGGGAAGGGCTCACTCTGTCAATCCTTCCTGCAGGCAAGATCAGAGACCCACCCAAGATTATTACGGATTATTACATAGGTCAAGTTGACAAATAAATTTAACCATCACATAGGGGATTGGACAGAGCTCAGTATCAAGTATGGATGGGATAGAATGAATGTCCTATACCTGGGAGGGAGTCAGGGACAGCTCCACTGAGGTGGATAGAGGTGTAGTGGTAAAGGTGGAAATGTAGTTCCTGTGAGCATCACAGGGCCACTAGCTGCTGTGTTTCCTATAGATGAGGGTTGTTTAGCCATCTCAGAGGAGTCTATGTGAAGGCTAATGCATGGTGATCGAATACTATTTTGTATACTGACTAGTTTAGGAAGTCCTGCCAAAGAGAAAACATCCCAATCCCTGATAAACAATGTATATTTTCATTTGAAACTTCTAAAATGCTCTACCTGAGGTTCAAAGGCAATCAAGAATATATGAACCCTCCAAAGATGGAGCCAAACTTTGAAGTATCTTCATCCATTATTAAAGATAATATGCCCTGATATACTGGACAGAAGAAAAGTTAATCTTCTGTAGAGGAAAGCAGCATTGAACAGTGCCTCTGTAATTTCTCACATATACTTTTGTACACAGATTTTCATAAAATATAACCAGGCATGACAGGAGTCAGGATGAAATTATCAAAATCCAAAAAGAAATAAAAGTGGTGCAACTCTATTATTTCATTATGAAACTATTAAATTCAGATTATAAATCTGAACATTTTGAAACTGTTAAGATTTAGATTGGGAGGGGGCTGAAGAAATGACTCAGCGATTAAGGCACTTGTCTGCAAAACCTAAGGACCTGGGTTCCATTCCCTAATTCCATGTAAAGCCAGATGCACAAGGTGGCTCATATGTCTGGATTTTGTTTGCAGTGCACCCATTTTCTCTCTCTCTCTCTCTCTCTCTCTCTCTCTCTCTCTCTCTCTCTCTCCTCTCTCACTCTCACTCTCACTACCTATTGCTCTCCCTCTCTCTCAAATAAATAAACAAATAAAATGTTTTTAAAAGATTCAGATTTTAAGTTAATTTGAATAAATGATATAAATGATACTATTTAATACTTTAAAACTATTAGATTCCAATTTCAAAATAATTGGTATTAAATATATTTAAGAAATTGCTGTCAAATGGAGTGCTTTCCCAGAATCTATAAAAAATAATCAAATGGAGAATTTAAGGCTTGTAGATAGGAAGACTAAAAGCCATAATAAAATATATGGCTTTATTAGTAGGATAGACATAGCAGAAGAAAGGATTAATGAATAGACTGGAATGGCAGAATGGCAGACCAATAAAAGTATTCAGACTGAAACACATAAAAATGGTAAATGCAAAAAAAAAGTAATAGTTGTGTGGAACAAGTTTAAAAGACTATATAATGTATGTATATACGTGTATATGTATATACACGTATAGTCTTTTTCTAAGTATATATAATGAATATAATAGCAAAAGAAGTAAAAGTAATATTAATTTAAGTAAATTTTATGGAAGTGATTTGAAAAAATATATCAGCCAACAAAATGTAAACAACAAGCTTAATAGAATGTCCAGTATTCAAATAGCAAGCAAACGTGGAAAACTGTTCATTCGTAGTAAGTACAAAATTAAAATGAAAACCACAAGATATTACTGTATACCCACCAAAATGCCTTAAATGACATGGACTGACAATATCAAGTGTTGGCAAGGTTATGGAGCAACTGGAATTCTCATAACAAACTGATGGGCATGTAAACTGATACAATGACTCTGAAAGTGTTTGTCTATGCATCCCAAAGCTGAATATATGAATGCCCTGACACCCAGTAATTTTGCTACATTCAATAAGCCAATAAATGACTGGAAGAGAGCGAGAGGAGCTTTAAGAGTGCCCAGAGCATATATCTTTATCCTCTTGGTAGACATTGAGCATTTTCACTTTGTTTTAAAAGCTTGATCAGCTGTATTCTTAAAACTTTTTCCATTATACTTTTCTGAGTTCAACACAAGATTTCAGATAGAATGAACTAGCACTCCATGTTCTATACCCATAAAAACAACAACAAAGACTAAAATCACTAGTCTGTAAGATTTAAAAGACTACAAGCTACAGAGATGCCACAAAAATAGAGTGCAGAAATAGAGTTATTTAGTCACCTGATTACAGCAAAGGTGAGAGTGCGGTGTCTTGTGGAGAAACCATGGTCTTCTAAATTGAAAGTGCAAGGCTGGAGTTCAGAATAGAATGAAATCTTGGCCCAGAACCTTTATCAGATCTTGAGTAACTTCTGGCTGTTATTACTCTCTCAACGCTCAACCTGTGATTCTCCAGGGGAACAAATGATGGGATTTATTGAGGAAAAAACCATTTAGCTTAATAATAACTGGTGGAATTGGTTGACCTACTATGCTGAAAACTTCATGATTCCAGACTGCTTTCTTTCACAGCTTCCTCACCAGCCGAGCCCTTGGTAAACACCTCCAAAAAGCTCATCATCTTTCTCTCACAGTGGGATAACTGGAAGGTCCAAGTTCTCTACAAATAATGGTGGCTTTATATGACTTCTGAAGAGGAGATAGAGCCAAGACTGGCTTTTCTATCACTGGAGCAGTTATAATCAAAGGCCTGTAACAACACACAGCATCTTCTCTTCATCAAGGCAGCTGCCAGGTCTCGTGGATGGACCTCATTTGAACAGAGGCTGGAATTTCAGCAGGCTTTGCTCTCTGCCACGTGAGGATGATACATTATCATTATGGGGCTACCTCCAGGGAAGCCCGGCCCTGAGCAGTAGGAGCAACTGTTACCATGGCAACTGAGAAGAGGACCAAGCAAAAGCCCTAGGACCATAAATTCTCATATCTCTGGATAAGGATTTTCCTTGATAGAATAACCTTGGAAGAGCTTTTCAAGGTACAGACCATGAAACCTAGAAAGGCTATGCTACTGTTTTATTGACACACCTAGTCGGCTTCCAGGCTAATTGTGCCATAGGTCATCAAATCTCATAAGAAATTAGTGGTTATCTTGACACTCGGTCTCTTGCCTTCTCACCTTAGAGTCTTTCCTCCCATCATTCTTTTCCTTTCCCTCACCAGCCACTAAGATCTGTCCCCCACTCATTTCTGGACCCAGATGAAATGTTTCTTAATCCCAAAGTCTCTCTCAGTCTGATTTAATCATCCGACCACTACAGATGCTCTTCAGAGGCTCTTCAGAGTGAAGCACAAGCTTGCAAACCTCCATAGGGCTGTTTGTCCTTTGGCACAGTGATAACCTTGCTATCTTTTCATCATAGCTACTATCTGTACCCAGTCTCATCCTTGTAACTTCAACCCCACAAGCATAGAAGCCTCTCAGATCTTCTCTCTTCTACACTTGGCCTTGAATGGGGCTTGGTATACAGGAAACAATATTGATCAACTAAATGAAACAAACAGTAATAAAAAATACATTCAAGTAGAAATCCATAGGGGGGCACAGTGGGTGCATCTTAGATTATTTCTGAATAGTACCCAAAAAGTAATACTGGCTGTTCCTGGGAGCAGTAATTCTACAGAATCTCCAAGTTATAATGAGAACCTAAGGATCACTGCATCTAGGTTCACCTTCTGGCCTTCCCTAAAACTAAAATCAGTGCCTCCTTGACATAGTCAGATGAAAAAAAATCCATGACCAGGGAGAGAGATCTTCACAGGTGAGACACGTGGAACCATATCTCTCCTTTGAGTCAATAGGCAGCTTCTCTTCCAACCTCTCAGACTTGAATACAAAAGTAACATCCATCTACTCAGCATGAGCACCTAGTGGAAGCCAGGTACTAACCAAGCAATGTAAGCACACTGGGTGAATTGAGAGGGCAAAGCTTACTTTGAAGCATGAAAGTGGACTCAGGAGGAAATGATCAGTCATATGCCTCACACGCCTTGGTTAAATGATAAAATATCTGTACAATTCTATAACAACGAAGAGCCACTCTTGTGGCACTGCCCTGTGACTCTAGAGAGGGAGAATGATGGCAACATCCAGATGCTGTGCTGGCAATGTGTACAAGAGTCTGTGGAAGTCTTGAGGAGCTATGACCCAGACCAGCAGAGAGGTAAAGGGAGATGCTAGCTGAGCTGGTTCTGTATGACTGAGGGTCAGGTGAAGGCAGCAACATTGCTGATGTGGGACAGAGCGCAGTGGAAGGGTTGAAGGGCAGTAATGGTTCAGGGAGGCTCAACAGAGTGCAGAATGAATTATAACAGAAATAAGGCAAGAGAAGGCGATTGTGGCAAACAGGTGTTTACAACCAAGCTGAACATGAACTTGACCCTAAGGCAGCAGGGAATCTTTGAAGAGTGCAAGCTTTTGAAGCTTCCTTGGGGAAGAACATCCACCATCATAATGGGGAAGGGGCTGAAGTCAGATGGTAACCTAGAATAGCTTCTGGTGAGACAGGATATTTGGGCCTGCAAGAGGTCCTTGACAGCAAACTATATTTGAGAAACAGGCAAAAGACTACAGTGCAAAGTAAGGAAAGAGCAAAGTGGGAGGGCTGATGTTCTTAAGTTGAATAACCAGCTAAATAGTGGTCTCATTCAGAGACAAGGAAAAAAAGGGAATGGATGAATGGGGGAAACAATGCGTTTAGTTTTGAGTGTGATGAGTGTGAGGTGCTGCTCTGCCATTGGTCAAGGATAGATTTAAAAAACCATCAGCAAAGAGAGGTGGTGTCCGAGTTCTCACCTTCCCAACGACAGCTCAATCCCAGCTCCCCTTCTCACTCCCATCCCACCTGTATACTTTGGTGCTGAAGTATCTTATTAACTCATTTAATCTTTGATCCTTCTCAGGTACTCAGGAAATATTCCACCCTCCCAACCTCCTTCTTCTAACCTCGATTCATCCCATGGTGGTGGCAGAGCAAAGGATTCTAAAGATGTCTATATACCAATTCTTGGCAGCTACGAATATGGTTGTTAGTTACCTTCTCGTTACTGGGATCAACAACAGCTTACGGGAGGAAAGGGTTTCTTTAAGCTCATAAGGAAGTTCATCATGGCAGGGCAAGCATGGCAGAGCAGAGGCTGGCCACCATATCTTGTCACAGCCACTGATAATGATCAGCAACAGTGAGTAGCTAGCACAGGCACAAGGCCTGGACAACAAAGCCTCAAGGCTTGCCCCAGTAACACACTTTCTCCAGTAAGACCTCACCTCCCAGAGGCTAAACAACCTTTCCAAATTACCACTAGTCGAGGACCAAGTATTCAGAACACTTGAGGGGGACATTTCATTCAGATCACCACCATGAATGTACACAACAAAAGGGACCTGGTAATGTGACCCAAGAGGAACCTTGAGGTGAGAAGTTATCCTGGATTATCTGGGTAAACACAATCCGTCACATGACTTCATGACACTAGAGGACCTTGCCAAACTGCACAGAGCCAAAGCCATGGCATTAGCAAGTAGACTGTTTAGCTTTGATAGACTTTGTTAGATGGAGGAAGGCTCCAGGAATCAAAGCCTGTGGCCATCTCCTAGAAGCTGGAAAAGACAAGGGAATGGATTCTCTTCCAGAACTCCCAGAAAGGAATACAAATTTCTAGGTTCATTGACAATAGCCCATAAGATCATATACTTAAGCCACCAAGCTTTCAAGCATGTTGTGAAAATAAAACATAATTTGTTAGAGCAGCAGTACTTATCAAAACCTTCCCCTTTCATTTCAGAGACACCTCTAAATTAATTCTCTACCCAAAGTACTTAGAGAGCTTTTCAAAAATAAGCATATGAGAAAAAAAAAAGCCCAGGACCCAGGAATCCCATTTTAATACCTATAATCCCAGGCATCCTAGAGGACCAAGGGCCTTATCATAAAAGCACAACATGTCATGGACCTTAATAAGGATAACCTTGAGAGAGAGTAAGGATTAAAGTGAGAGGGAGCCCTAGGAAAGATGGAGAGGCCAATAACAGAGACAGAGAGAGGGAGGGAGGGAGGGAGGAAAGAGGAACCAAGATGGCACAGCGTCAGCAAAAGCAGGGGAAAACAGCATCTAAGTGGTAGGTGCTGATCAGAAGCACTAAATGCTACAGAGAGGAGAAAATTCAATTTGACAACAAGCGGGTCATTAGTGGTCTTCAAAGGAAGCATTTCAGTGAAGAGATAGGGCAAAAGCCGGAATGCGGAGGACTGGCAAGAGACCGAAGAGAGAAATATGAAGTAAATAAGCTGTGAGCAGCCCTTTAGAAAGATTATGCATTATTCATCTTTATTTCTGTAATACTCAGCACAATGCAGGAACACAGTGGGTGTTCATTAAAAGCTGAATTGAAGGCAGGACTGGAGTCAGTGGGTATAGACCAGCACTTCTCAAACTTTATTGTGCATATAAATCTCCTGGGGATTCTGACATGGTAGAGCTGGTATGAGATCTGAGGGTCTGTGTTTCTTATCAGCTTCCAGATGATGCTGGGGTTGAGATCTTCAGACATCACTTTAAGTAGGAAGGTGGAGATCATCCCACCCAATCACCCCAAGATCATATCACCTGAGTTCCTTTTCACGTTACCATCCCAGAAACCAGTTTGATTTCTGGAATTATAGGATTTTCTGACTGTGGCCATCTGCACAACACTAATTCAAGCTCAGTACTGGGAGTGAACATTCATGGAAGGTCTTACCTTACCCACCAAACACTTTGCACATTTTTCAAAGTTCCCTCCAAACTCTCCACTACCAACAGCCCATCTTAACCAAAATAACTGTTCACATCTCATCACTGACAATAGGAAGGAGGCTTTTGGGGAGGGGTCTTCTCATCCACTGATCTCAGAAATTCCAAATGATTTGATAAACAACTATCAGAATCAAAAGACTCCCAATACAGGTACCAATCAGAGTGGGCCATGGCTCCTCATGCCTCACCTCTTCCAACAAGAGTACATGGAGGATCAGACTACATGCATATAGCCTATAAAGCAAAAGAAAGGAAGGAAATAATCCCAATCCTAAATACCTATGTAAATATTGATTTAATAAAAAAGAAAAAAATAAATAAACACCTTAATATAAAATTCCATTCCATACAGAATGCCACTAAATTTCATCCACCATAGATATGGACAAGTGGGATTAGAAGTTAGTGCTTATCTTTTTGGTTTTTGCATATTTATGTGCATCTGGTGTGTGTGGTTGCATGTATGTTTCTGTGTGGAGATGCACGTACACATGCACATATGTGCATGCATGTGAAAGTCAGAGGTTCTCTACCTGATTTACTAAGACAGGGTCTCACACTTGTACTCAAAGCTAGCCAGCCTGCTCTAGGGATTCTCTGACTCTATCCCTCAAGTGTTGGGGATTCCAGACAGGCCACCACACCTATGTGTGGGTGCTGAAGATCTTTTTTTTTTATTTTTTTTGGTTTTTCAAGGTAGGATCTCACTCTAGCCCAGGCTGACCTGGAATTCACTCTGTAGTCTCAGGCTGGCCTCAAACTCATGGAGATCCTCCTACCTCTGCCTCCTGAGTGCTGGGATTAAAGACGTGCACCACCATGCCTGGCTGAAGATCTTAATTCCATTCTTCACATTTGTACAGCAACAATTTAGCCATCTCTCATCCCCATATCTTTGTAAGATCTAATGGCCTGGGTTGGGCATGATTGACCTCATCTGCCAGACTTGAGTATTCATTGCTCAATCATAAAGAAGGTAGATGGTGGATAAAATTTTCCCACACAAATGGTTTGGCCTAAAGCTTTCTTTTCAGAAGTTGAGTTGAAGAAAGGAAAGAATTGTCCTCAATCAAATCAATGTACTCTGAATGCCTCACAGGAAGATTGGCACTGTGAGAAAAATGTAACAAGACTTTACCACACTTGGGGCTGTACACCCACATAAGCTCTAGTCCATTATCATAAGTGACTTCTCAACTCCTGATAACACATTAGTGATGGGTAGAGTCCTGCAGGTCACTTCCACCTCCATCAAAGCATGACCTATTCTGTTGCTCAGAGGGTCCTGGCAACCACTGCACCATGAGTTTGGGGCTCCATCTACTACCTTTGATTCTCTGCTGTGGCAATTTGAATGTATGTCTCACAATAGATTCAGGAGATTTATGAAAGCTTATAACTTGAGGTGTCACTGTGGATGCATCCTAGGGTCCAGCCCTAAGATATTTCTGGGGATGGATCTGGAATTCCTGCTATACATATGCAGAGAGCAGTCTTAGTGTTGCCTAGAGTTTCTGCAGTTTGGCTGCCTGAGTGTTCTTACTTTTGGAGATGCTGGTGATGGATTTTCTCTCTCTGCTTGGACCTGTGAAAGGAGGGCAGTCTTTTTCACAATTATGGCACTTCCCCTAGATCTGTAAGCTTCAAATAAATCCCTTATTCCTCACATAAACTGTGCTGGGTTTGGAAGTTCATCCCAGCAGCATAAACTGACTGCAACAGTTTTGATACTAAGAAGTGGGGTAGAGTTTATCAGATGAATCTGACAATGTAGATTTTGGTCTTTTGGAAGTGTGCTGGAGGAAGAATGGGTCAGAGCTTGGTACTTGCATCTGAAAACAGCTTCCAGAGAAGTAAGCCAAGTTTTATGGACTATTCTAGTGAGAGTTTGAAAATGCTAAGTGCACAGAGAAGTATATTTGGAGTCTTGGTTTATGAACTTCCAGAGTGGAAGGAAAGACTGCAGAGAACTTTATTGGAACTGTATTACTGGCATAAAGGCTGGCTGTGTTCTGTTATTCATGCCCAGAGAGTTTGATCATGGTTGAATTTAATTCATGAACTGATATGTTTGGCTAATGATGATATGGAGCAGAGAATTTTAGATTTAAAGTTTTTAAAAATTCAAGCAAATTTAACTTACTAGTATTGAGACTGGTTGCTAACGGTGCTATTGTCAAAGAGATATTGCCATGATTAAGAGTAGCCAACTGCTTTACATTGAATCAGTGGAAAAGATGCCTGAGGTGATTCCACTCAGGAAAGACTGGATAATAGACTGTGCAAATGCTTTTGAAAGGAGATGGCTGAAAGGAAAGAACCTGCTCTTTGAGGTCATAATTTATTTCATCCCTGAATCAACAACATGGCTGTGTCCTACATCCCTGGTATTCATTGATTTTGGAAGCACAAAAAATTCATGGAGTGGATCATGAAATGTACACAGTTCCAGGAGCCACTGCTGAGAGGCAGTACATGGAACAGGGTGTTAAGTCCCTGACCAGCCAGTGCGGCCAATGGAAGATGGACTGTGGTTTGCAATGAAGATCTGAAGATGTTTGGATATACCAGGACTGTGCAAGGGAGCACTCTTGTCTTGGGATGAAAGTTTTCCCCTGCTAGTCAGCCAAGCTGGAGGACAGAATTAGGAAATCCAGAGACTGTCAGTCACTGTTTATATTATCAAACTTGAATTTTACATGTTTGATGTTTACCTAATGTTTTTTGAGTTTGTGTTGGTCAAGTCTCTCCTTGTTATACCTTATAGCAGCTGAAAATGTTTACTCAGTGTCATTATATGTTAAAAGTATATAACTTGTTTTGATTTTACATGACTCTGACTCACAGTTAAATAGTTTTAAATCGTATATTAGACTTGGGATTTTGAAGCAATCTTAAATTGGTAAAGACCGTGGGGACTTTTGAATTTGGACTGAACACAATATAGAATGTGAGATGGTTATGAATCTTTTGGGAGCCAGGGCTGAATATAGTAGTTTGAATGTATGTCTCCCAATACTTTCAGGAAATTTATTAAAGCTTGTAACTTGAAAGAGATGTTACTGTGGGTGTATCCTAGGGTCCAACCCTAAGGTGTTTCTGGGGGCAGATCCAGAATTCCAGCTATACAATATACAGACAGCAGCCTGAGTGCTACCTGGAGTTCCTGCAATTTGGCTGTTTGAGTGTCCTTACTTTTGGAGATGCTGGTGTCAGTTTTCCTCTCTCTTCTGCTTTGACTTGTGAAAGGGAGCTAGTCTCTTTCATCATTATTGAACTTCCCCTGGATCTGTAAGCTTCAAATAAATTCCTTCTTCTTCCCATAAACTGTGCCTAGTTTGGAAGTTCACCCCAGCAGCATGAGCTGTCCACAACATCTCCTTGACCTAGGCCTGTGCTGAAGGTACTCCTACACTAATCCCCTCTCCCCTGCTGATCTCCTCACCACCAAAGAGCTGAGGAGAGGACTGGCCAGACTCAGGGTAAAGGAAACTAAACAGGCCAGACTGGAGGTCTGCTTTGGAAATCATGTCCAAATGTCCCTCCTGTTTTCACAAAACAAGTTCCCAGATCTAAAGAGCAGGACGCTGGGACTTGGGAGATGACTCAGTGGTTAAAGGCTCTTGCCTTAAAGCCTGCCAGCCAGGGTTCAAGTCTGAAGCCAAACAAAAAATGTGATGCAATTGTCTGGCATTTGTTTACAACCAAAAGAAGTGCTGGTGTGTGTGTGTGTGTGTGTGTGTGTGTGTGTGTGTGTGTGTACTTTAAACACACATAAAAGTGTAAAGTAATTAGTTAATTTAAAAGTTAAAGAACCACCAATTTCTGAGATGGCAAAAAAGTGCCTTAAAGATGTCATTTTCCCTAAGAGGGTCTAGAGGGAATTTTTCAGTAAATATTGCCATTGGGAAGTTTAATTAGGTTTTACCTTGATGTGCTGAGCTTCTATGACATGTTTCCTGATTCTCAGTGATGTTTGTCACTTGTTCATCAATAATTCAAATAAATCAATTAAGGTCAGTTTCTATTTAAACCTATATCCAACCAGAAATCTAGACTAGCCCAATAACACTCATCCAGCCATCTATTCAAGCTACTGAGACAGAGCACAGGATAATGAAAAACACAAAACTGGGAGCGAAAAAAACTGATGTCAAGTTTTTGTTTCATCCTTGAGGTTCTTGGGCAAATTATTTAATTTCTCTGAGCCCCCAGTTCCCATCTGTCTGTCAGGATTCACTGATACTTGGTGACACTTGTAAAGTGCTCAGCACAGTACCTGATATGCAGCAAAACCTCGATGCGTGTCTGTTGAAGGCCTGCTATGTGCCAGGGACTCTTACGAGGCTCTGAGCCACAAGGAAGCATAAGCTATGCAAATAAAATATTAAAATGAGGTAAGATATTAAAGAATATCTGGATTATTCCCTTGGGAAATGAGAGATCTAGGAGAAGAAGGGACAAGCCCAGCTAATAGAGCAGGGCTGATATTCATCTCTTCAAAGATGATTGTAGACTGGCTAAGGTAATCAAGCATCTAACAGATTATTGTTTCAGGTTGTGGCGTTACAAGTTTCATTTCAGCTTAACTTCCTACCATGATCAAGTCTCCAGAGACTGCCAAGGATGCATGCACTGCAGCCTGCTTTTGCCAGCTTAAGGCTGGTGACAAGAAAGCTGGTGGCTCCCAGCCCAGCTCTGAAGTTGTGTCCTGCAGCAGGTGGCTAGTGTCCAGGGCCCCTCAGAGAAGGCAGGGCAAATCCTAATTGCTGATTAGGTAGCAAGGGAGGGGGTCCATGTCCCTGGCACCAGTTCCTGTAATGTAACAGTCCAGAGCACTGTAGATAGTGGGTCTACCATGCAATCATCTCATCATAATTATATCACACACCCCACCCCCAGCCCAGTCCCTTGGCAAGGCCTTACGTGCCCCAACTTAGATCCAGGACCACAGCCAACTCTTACGCTGTTTTTCATTTGTTTTGGCTTCTGGCAAGGTATGAGCTATCCTGCCAGTCAAATATCAGGGGTTTTAATTCCAGTCCAGATGGGGATCAGTTCTCCAGCACAGCTTCAGCTAGGCAATCACCCAGATGCCAAAGGAGCCAGGCTGAGATTAGGACTAAGGTCGGACCCTTCTCACATGACATGGAGCCCACTTCAGCCTGAACATTTGGGATCCCATTTCTTATGGTTTCCTCAAACTAAAATCATTCTGCCACGCAGCTTGAATGGAAGAGAAAGGCTGAAGCTAGCTTTCAAATCAAATGCAGCTGGGGCCAAAATGCCTATAAATCAAATTACTCTTTTTCCCAGGAGGTGACCCTCCTCCTTTGAAATGCCCCTTCCCATCGGGTCTCAAGCAGAGTGGAACCATTCATTTGATAAGGACCTTTACCTTTGCTAGGAAAAAAGCGTTCTATCAGCTTCAGGCAATAGAGTGTCCACCCTCCCTGAACTCTCATTCATAGACCAGAAGGCGTGCACACAACTGCTCTGAACTAAGTGATTGGGAAAACTGGACAAAGTTAGGTTAAAGCTGAGACCAGACTGAGTAGAAGTGAGCTCAGGAAAGGATGGGGTGTGTTCCAAACAATGGGAACAGCAGAGATGAAGCCTGTGAGGTATACATTATAAAATATTAATGAGGATGGTGATGTGCTGCTATTTACCATTTATTTCATGTTTGTTACCTGCTGGTTATTTTATATGGACTAATTAGATATTTTCAACAAGTGCTATTATCCCCAATTACAGAGATTATAAAGACTATGAGGTAAGTGAAGTTATATAATGTTTCTCCAATTCAATGGCCCGTAGTTGAATTTTGTTTCCAGTTTTTATTGAGGTATGATTAATAAATATAAATTGTTTATAATTAAATCATACAATGTGATGATTTAATACAAGTGTTAAGTGATCACCACAATCAAGCTAATTAAAATATATATTACATCACATAGTTACCCATTTTGTTGCAGAATGCTTGGGATCTAGTCTCTTAGTAAATTTCAAGTATATAATGTGTTGTTATTAATTATAGTCACCATGCTATATATTATATAATTAAAACTTGGTTATAACTGAAAGTTTGTACACTATGATCAACATTTCCCCTAATTCCACCCCCAGCCCCTGGCAACTACCATTAGTTTCTTGTGTTTTAAAAGAGTTTGACTTTTTGAGATCTCATGGAACTGGGATCATGCAGTAGTTGTCTTTCTGTGTCTAGCTTATTTCATTTAGCATAATTTCCTCCAGGCATATGCATATTCTTGCAAATGTCAAAATTGCCTTCCTTTCAAAGATGAATAGATTTCATTGTGTGCATTTCACTGTGTATACCTATACATACATATATATCACAGAATTTCATCATTCACCTATTTATAGGCACTTAATTTGTTTTCATGTCTTAGCTATTGTGAATAGTGCTGCAATGAACACAGGAGCAAACGTATCTCTTCAAGAGAGTGATTTCATTTCTTCTGAATAGGTAAATCACAAGTTAGATGAATGGATCATAAAAGGTAGTTAATTTTTGATATTCTGAGACACCTCCATCCTGTTTTCCATAATTGCTGTACCAACTTACATTCCTACCAGTGTTCAAGAGAACTCCCTTCTATAGCCCTTGCCAATACTTGTGATTTCTCACCTTTGAAAAAATTTACCATCCTAACAGGTGTGAGGTTTTCATTTGTATTTTCCCAATGATTAGTGATGTGAAGCACCTTTAGATATTTGTTGAGCTTTTTTATGGCTCCCTTAGGAGAAAAAATCAAATCCTTGGGCTCAGCGGCTAAGGTGCTTGCTTACAAAGCCTGATCACCTAAGTTTGATTCCCCAGGAGCCACCCACCCAGTACCCACATAAAGCCAGATGCAGATGCACAAAGTGGCACATGCTTCTGGAGTTTGTTTGCATCAGCAAGAGGCCCTGGCATTCCAGTTCTCTCTCTCTCTCTCTCTTTCTCTCTCTCTCTCTCTCTCTCTCTCTCTCTCTCTCTCTCTCTCTCTCTGTGTGTGTGTGTCTGTCTGTCTCCCTGCAAATATTTAAAAAATTTCTTCCCATTTTTTAATCATGTCACTTAATTTGTTTTACTATTGAGTTCTACTAGTATAAAATATTTTGACATTAACTCCTTATTGGATAAATGGATTTCAATATTATTTCAATATTTTCTTGCCACCTGTATGTTGAGTTTTCATTCTGCCAGTTGTTTCTTCACTGTACAAAAATGTTCTCATTGGACATGATCTCACTTGTTTGTTTTTGATGTTGTTGTCCCTGCCTTTGGTGTCAGACCCGAAACTCATTGCCTATTTCAAGGAGATTTTTCTCTATGTATTCTTCGATGACTTTTACACTTTGGAATATTAAATTTAAGGCTTTTGTCTATTTGTGTTAATTTTTGTGCATGATATAAGATACTGGTGCAATTTCATTCTTTCACATGTAAATGTCCTTTCACCATTGTATATTCTTTTTTTTAATATTTATTGTCCATAATGAGTTACATTATTTAGTGGGCAAACCATGCGTTGTTATCCCGAATTCCCAAATTCCCCCCCTCCCCATCCCTGATCAGTTGTATATCCTCCTCCGTGGGCTGTCTGTATTAGTCCTTGTGGCAAGGAATCCTGTATATCTTAGTACTCATCCCGGTCTTCCTGGCCCAAGTGTGTTGTTACTGATGGGTGCTATGCCTCTGGACCGTCTCCCCCACACCATTGTATATTCTTGGAGGCATTATCACAGATATGCTGTCTCACTATATGTGTGGGTTTATCTCTGGGTTCTCTATTCTGCTCTTTGGATCTATGTGTCGGGTCTGTTGGTTTTTTTTTAACCACACTTTGATTACTATATATAGCTTTGTAATGCAATTTTAAATCAGAATGACAACTCCAGATTTATTCTTTCTCATCAATGTTTTAGTGAATCAAGGTCTTTTATGGTTACATATGAATCTTAGAAATCTTTCTACTTCTATGAAAAATATCTAAGGATTTTTGAAATTATTGCATTGAATGTGTAAACCACTTTGAGTTATATGGACATTTAGACAACATTATCCATGAAAATGGGATATTTTTTCCATATAGTTATCCTCTTCAATTCCTTTCATCAATGTTCTGTAGCTTTCAATATATATTTACCTTCTTAAATTTATTGCTGTCTTTTATTATTTTGATTCTATTCTAAATGAGGTCATAACCATAATTTTTCAAACGATCCACTGTTAAGTCACACAAATGCTATTTATTTTGGTAGGTTGATTTTAAATCCACTTAACTACTTTACTAGACCTAATGGGTTTTGGGTGGAATCTTTTTGAGTTTCATACATATAAGACTATGTAATCTGTGACCGATTTTACTTCTTCCTCTCCAATTTAAATGCTACTATTTTCTTTTTTCCTTGCCAATTGTTCCTTATTAGTGTACTCAGTACTATGTTGCATAGAAATGGAAAATTGGTCATTTTTTATTGTCCTTGATCTTATCAGAAGAGCTGTTAGCTTTTCATTATTCAGAATGATGTTACTTTGTAATTGTCAACGATGGTCTTTATATTATTTTAGCATTTTTAATCAGGAAAGGATGTTGAATTTTGTTGAATGGTTTCTAAGTAGCTTTTGAGATGCTCATATAATTTTTATCCTTTATTTTGTTAAGTGTAGTATATTGATTTGGTATGTTGAACCATCACTGCCTCCCAGTGATAAATCTCAACTTGATAATGAAGAAACACCCTTGTAACATATTGTTGAACTCAGTTAGTGAGAATTTTCTTGAGTAATGTTATAACTGTGTTCATCAGAGATTCATTCACAATTTTCTTTTGTAGTGCTATTGCCTGACATTATCGAGGTTCAAAATATGAGTGAATGAGTTCCTTTTCCTTTAATTTTTTGGACAAGTTTGAAAAGAATTGGCATTAACCTTTCTTTAAATGGGTAGAATTCACCAATGAAGTCATATTGCCCTAAGACTTTTCTTTGCTGCAAGATTTTTGATAACAGAGCCAATCTCCTTACTTTTTATTGTATTATTTACCATTCATGATTTTTTTGGCTAAGAATTCACTTATTCTAAGTTATTTAATTGTTAGTCATATTCTTTTATGGAATTCTGTGTATCTGTGGGCTTTCTTGAAAAAATACTTTGAATTCTTTGTCATGCAATTCATAGAGCTCCATTTCTTGGTTCCATGTCTTTGAAGTCAGTTACAAGAAAATTACTATGTTCCTTTGATGGTATCATTTTTCCATGTTTTTTTTTTTGTTTGCTTGTTTCGTTTATTTTTGGTGTTTATGTATTATGCTTTGAAGTCTTGTATTGCTATCTTCATATTTGAAGAAGATTCACCTAACCCAGTCTCTCTTCACTGGTCCCAGGAGAGATGCCTTTACCAGTCATGAGGACTTGGAGTTCTGAGGTTCTGCCCGACCTTTTATATAAATGGGTTAGTTCCCTCCACTTTCCAAATGCTAGACTTGGAGTACTTTATCTTATTGCAAAGGGTCTCTCGTTTATTCTCCTTAGACTGATGCCTGAAATTTTAGGTGTCGTGCATTCTTTCACACTTCTTTCACAGGCCATCTGCAAACTCTTAATGTGTATGTGAGGGCCATGCAGGGGACTTCAACCATGGGTGTCAGCAAAGGGGGAAAGACACATTTGCCATCGATTCCCACAGGCCAGTGTGGGCATTCCCAAACAAGCCATTACAATGGCTCATGGGTGGCTTCCTGACAGAACCTACAAAGCTCCACACGAGCCTCTGTTGAGCTTCTAGCCCTGTTGGTTTATGTTCCAACTCCCTTTCTTGCATCGAGCCTCTCCCAGGCCCACAGCCATGGCGATCCCTTCAGGTTTCTGTGTCGGGTGAGAAAGATAGGAGCCTCATGAAGCATCCCACACAGGTGGGGAAGCCAGATGCTCACATACTCTACTCCTGATCTTCTCTGTGGGTGGAATGATGAACCAAGGGAGTTTTGTTCAGAACAGAGCCATGCATCCTTGGGAAGAGGTGACATGGGTGAAGTAAAATAGCATCTTTGTTGTGTCTGTCTTCTGATTTTTGCTCTAATAAAGTGACAGAACTTCTCTGATGGTTCCAAGACTCTCACAAAGGTACTGCTATCATGATGTTGTCAGACCAATGCAGTGTGGGAAGGTGACAGCATAAAACCCCTATTTGGCCATCTTCTTGATATAACTTCATGTCAGAGAATTTTCAATTATAGATAAATTGAATTCTGAAGTCAATTCAGAGGGACTCAGGAGAGTAAGCATCACACTGGATCCTCTTCATAGCTCTCAATTCAGGGGCTTTTGTTGGTCCTTGTTGAAATCACATGACCTTCTCCTGTGTGTCTGTGTCCTCTTCTTCTTACAGGGACACCTGTCATTGGATTTACAGGCCATAGTTCAGTCAGGATTATCTTCTCTCAGATGTTCTGCCTAATTACACCCACAGGCTGTATTCCGTTCCCAAGTAAGATCATACTGCAGATGCCAGGAGTTTTAGACTTAGACACATCCTTTTAGAGACCATAATTCAACCTATTAAATCCATGTGCCATATTTCTAGCTATTTCAAATTAAGCTAACAAACTACCAAATAAATGGCATTTCATCACTTATAACACCAGGATGAAAAAATTAAAAAATATGAGAAAATTTATATTTCCACATGACCAAACATAGTTTATCAAGATCAACTTGAACAGACTTGGGATATAGCTAAGTGACAGAGTGTTTGTCTAGCATGCAAAAGATCCTAGGTTCAATCCCTCCTGCTTCAAAGAGAGAGAAAAGACAAAAAAGATCAACTGGATTAAATCAATGCTTGGTTTAGGCAGCTGACTGACAATCTAGTAACATTTGCGAAAGTAATAAATGTATGTCTAGTTCACAGATTCTTATATATTCCCTCCATGAAATTTATTTTTCTTACCCTCAATTAAGTAAAATCACTAAATATGTTCCTATAATCAAGAGCTTCGTGTAATTTGTATGCAATGAATGCAAGTGTGGATAATAATGGTGCTTATCTTGCAAGGTTGTTGTGAGGATTAAATCAGTTCAAGATGCAAAATACAAAATGTAATTTGTATTCAAAGTGTGCAAAATTTGAATAAATAGTCATTTAAAATGTAAATTTAGGATAAAAGTTTATAAAATTAACTTTATTTCTTAAAGAATTACAAGTCTAATTTTCCCCAAAATATTCAAAATTACCTATTACATTTAAAAGGCAAAATACATGTTGTAACTAATATCACATTTTAAAACAATTATTTAAATTAGCGAGGCCAGCTATGATGGCTGACTCATGGAATCTATAGTCAATTGTAGGCCAGCCTGAGCTACATACTGAAACCTTGTCTCAAAAAGTAACTAAATAATAAATACTTTAATTTTAACATAATGTGTTTTTGATTTTTTTGAGGTAGGGTCTCACTCTAGCCCAGGCCAACCTAGAATTCACTATGTAGTCTCAGGTTGGTCTTGAATTAATGGCCATCCTCCTACGTCTGCCTCCAGAGTGCTGGGATTAATTTAACTTTTGAAAGTTTTATTTAATGCCTAATAAATATTTTCTGAAAATAAGATTATTTTCAGTTTAAGCATTAATGCCTATAAGTTGATCATGTCAAGAATTAATGTTATACTTCACACATATTGCATCTATATCTACATACATATGAATTTGGGCAACATGAATTTTTCCTGTTTGCTTGCTTTTTGAAACACAGTTGCTATGGCCCTGGTGGCCTGGAATTTATGTCAATCCTGCCTCAGCTTCCCAAGTGCTAGAATCGCACATTTGAGCCATCATGTCAAGCTTGAATTTTTAATACAACAAAACATTCCTCATTTCCCATGGATGACTTTTACATATATCCAAAACCACAAATTAAAACACAGAAAAAAGAAAAGATGGTTGAGCCTATTTAGACATTCTGTTTCATTATCCCACCACCTACGGCAGCCACGCTAGGCAAACAGAAGGATTTGACATGCTTATTTGTCTTTTCTGATAGGTAAGTGGTTCAAGTTTGTCACATCTGTTGGAATGTTGTCAATAGCCTCTTGCACACCTGAATGAGATGAGTCACAGTTCAAGGGCATGGAGTAAGAAATGTGGAGCAGAAGCACCTCCTGAGGGCTTCAGCAGTGCTCGTCATGAGAGCAAATCCAGGACTGTAGTTGCCAGCTATAGAAGCTGGATGTCAAAAGTAGAAGAAGTGTGTGAGTGTGTTCCATGCCCTCTCAGGTTCAAGGGCAGGAGCAGGGTCCTCTCTTGCCCTGGGCACATTCTGGACTATGACTCTCAAAATCATGTTTATGTCTTTCTGCTGATTCTCAATCCCACCTGACTACCCTGAATGGAATCTGCCATCTAGTCTTCTGGCCTCCCAGAGAGGGAAATCCAGCTCTGCCTAACACTATTGTCTATTCTATTGTCTATTTTATTGACAACACTATTGTCTATTCTCAACCTTTTGGCACTTCACTGCTGAACACCCTCTGTCACCAGCCAGCCTCTTTGAGGCCACATTTACCTTGCTCTGAGACCAGGTGTCCTGTGCGTTACTAGACTTGACATTCCATTTACCATGATCCTCAGGTCTCTTGCCACATACTAGCATCCTGTCCCTGTACCCCATCTTTTTGCAGGATGACATCTGCTAGTCAAGATCCATTTGTCTTTTGGAGTGCCACATAACCAGGTCCTTGGGTGACCTCTTGGCTCTCACAGCCACAGCATAGCATGCTTTTCTCTACTCAAAGATTAGTTGGGGTTTCAGTCTAACCTTGCTAGAAAACATCAGCCCATTAAAAAAATGCTGGAAAGATTCATTTCTCTAGCCCATGACTAGATACAGAGCCTTATTAAAATAAGAGATGCAAATAATGAACAAATACATATTGAAGTCTAACAGGCAAAAGGGTTTTTGTTTGGTGTTTTTGCTAACAATTTTAAAATTTGTCTCTAAATGTCTTAAGTAGGACTTGCCAACTTCTCACAATTTTCTTATACATTGCCTAGTTCACACGCTTATATTACCAGTAGAGCCCTGATGGAAGTAACTATGGACCCCAACCACTCCTCATAACATCTGTATACTCTTGGACAAATCATATACCTTTTTGTATGCCTTTTCAGAGCCCAGCTTTCTCTTCTTGTAAGAGGGATAACAAACATGCATAGCAAGTTTGTGATGGAAACCACAGTCAAATGTGTTCAGCCTAGTGTTTACACACGGTCAGTGCTCAATAGCTTAGTCTGTGCCTTCATTCTGGCTCTTGGATTCTCTAGTCGCACTCTTAAGCCAACCAATAGAGTTGGAATCTCTTGGTCGTGATTTCTTTTTAAATGTATTTACTGTTAGTAATTAGATACATTGTATGAGAAAGTCTTCTGGTGGTATCCCCATTTCCCTCCTCCTTATCCCCAACCCACTGGGGCCCTCCTCAGTGGGATCACTAGACCAGACCATGGGGTAGGAGATTATGAATTGCAACAAGAAGGAGCAGTTTTTTCTTTGAGTGTTTGTTGCTGAGGGGGGCAATGTCTCTGGATATTCTCCCCCACCATGGCTCTTACAATCTTTCAACCCCCTCTTCTGCTAAATTCCCTGAGTCATGGTGGATAGTTTTAATCTGCTTTACTGTTGAGGTCTTAAGAGTCTCTGAATTTCTGCTTTGGACTGTGTTGAGTATTTTCAGTGTCTGTCTCCATTACCTTTTCATAAGTTAATTGACTTTATACTTGGCTAGGAATGGGCTTCTCCTTTCTTTCTTTTGGCAATTAAGTAACCTGAGGAAGGGCTACAACCAGGAACCTAACTAAGTCAACTAAATGCAATAAACGACTTCTTCCATTATGTAGAAATCATGGGTGCTTGTAGATACTAATTGGCTGTCTTCTCTACTTTCCTTTACAGCATTTAAGTAGTTCCTTAACACAATTTTATTTTGGAGTTTCCTAATTATATTACTCCAGGAACCTACTGTCAATGAGCTTGCCTGTGGGAATAAAGAGAGGAGTTATTTATGCATTCTTATATTCCAGAAGCACTTCTTGAGAAACTGATGGCCTTAGAGCATAACAGAGTATAAGAAGTATCCCTGCCCCTGAGGAATCCAAAGACTCAATGCTGAGAAATAATAAATATGTAGGAAATGATTAAATCAGAAGTATATAAACTAGACGATAAGAATTTAAAGGGAATGGTTGTGTTGGAGAGCTCAATAACAATAATGTACCTATAATTATTTTTAAAATATTTTATTATGAATAAATCAGATCATAAAATGTACCCTGGGCCAGGGAAGTAGTATGAATAGAACCTTTGCCAGTTGACTGAGTTGGCAAGAGGTTTATCCAGGTGGAGTGAAAGCCCCATATAGAGGAGTAGTTTCATTTCTATCAACACAATCAAGCACTGAATGACAGCTATAAAGCCATAAGTGTTTTTCCTGCCCCAGCCTTTCTCCTACTTGGGCCAATCCATCCCTACACTAGTCTAACAAAGCCTTCCAAGTACTGTGTAAAAAAATCACTGTTCCACTGATGAACATTCAGTGATATCCTACTGTTTGCTGGATCACACTGATCAGTGAACTCAAACTTCCCTGTGGTATCTTTGTAGTTCAGCCTAAAGGGTGAAATTACCTGGTAGGTGATAGGCAGGGAGGTGACCAACCTGTGTTGGAATCTGAATTTAGCCATCAGCCAGTTATATAGACACTAAAAAACAATTCAACTTCTTTCTGCCTTGAAGCCGTACCTCAAAGGATTACAACATTTGGCCCATGTAAAGGATTTAAAATACACCTTGGCACTCAATAAATACTCAGTGGATATTGACTACTCATTTAATATAGAATTGTTGATTAATAGAATAAGTGAACCTAGAAAGAGGTGTCTATTGCAAGTCCGTAATGCACAGGTCATGCATGGTCCAGTTAAGACGGAAGATCTGTTTACCCATCTGAAGATGCCTCAACTAGAGAAGAACTCACGTATGTTATCCAACAACATTATGCTCCAACCCTTTTGTGAAGCAAACAGAATCAAAGGAATGGGAATAAACAGAGCCCAAAACTTAATGTGCCAAGTAAGCTCCAGTAGCACCTCAATTCTATGGTACAAAAACCCCTGCCACAGTCAGCATCAAATTACTATGAGATTTCCTAAATTCAGAAATAGAAAGAGATTCTAACACTGGCTTTCATGAGCTGGTGTGAACTGGTTCCAGGAGCACCCCACAGAAAGTCCTAAACCAAAGATCATGAAGAAAGACTGGCGTGGAGTCTGTCCTTGAAGAGTCCCCATAGACTGAAAGAGTGAATCAGGTATATGGGAAGCAGGAAGCAAGTTCATGGGCTTTGCACCACCTTCCGTGAATACTCGTTGCATGATCTTTACTGATCACCAAACCTCTTTAATCCTCTTTTCCTTGTTGCAGAAAGGCAATGTTAATGATGATAATATGTGTTCATAAATTTACCCACAGAGTAACACTGAAAATGTCACCTGGAAAAGGAGTGAACCGCAGGCATGGTGACACATTTGTAATCACAGCACTGGGGAAGCAGAGACAAGAGGGTCGCAAGTTGAAGGACAGCCCGGCTGCATGATGAGAAGTGAAACTCTGAGTCATAAAGAAGGGAAGAAGGGAAGAAAAAGCTAATGAAAGGTTATCGACAAACAGAAACTGAGTGAAATATATGTGTGGATGGGCCATTTCTATGTAACAAACTAGTTGACTTAAGAATTTTAAAAGAGAGCTGTTTGTGTGTGGTGGGCCCACAGCATGGGCATAGTTTGGGGGGAGCTGACTCTGCTCTTCCCCTGGGCGGATCTGGGCTCATTCTCCTGATGGCAATCAGAGGATCTTTATTTCTTCTGGATACAGCACTTAAGCAATCTGGAGATGGAGGCCACAAGGCTATGCACTTCTTGTGAGACTGCAGCCTAGCCCAAGCTTTGTCACACAGTAGTGGTTGCTCCCACCAACACAGGCAAACACGTGGGAGTTTTAGGAGACTCAAGAAGTCTCATATTTTCTTGTTTCAGTGACCAAAGCAAGTCACATAGCCCAATATAATAGGAACGGCTGTTATTTTAACAGCCATTATTAAATTGGTGTGCTCATTTTTGCAAACACTCTACCACAATATAAAGACAAGCAATTGAGGAAAGAGAAAATCTAAGTGGCAAAAAGAAAAGGATGCATGAAAAGCTGTCCAACCTCAGTAATAATGATGAAAATGTAAATTAAAATGGCATCTTTTCATATCACATGGATAATTTAAGAGTCTGATAAAACTAAAGGACAGAATAAAAATAAAGGAATGAAAAATCCCATTCATAGTTTCTGTGAAAAAAAAAACATAACTCTGACTTATAGAATCTCAGAAGTTAGATGTGGTACACAGTCTGACATTTTATGTTTAAGGATATACAATAATATTGTAAAACAAAGATGGAAAAGATTAAGATCAACTTCACAATAATATTTATCTCTTGGGATAAAGGAATGAAGTGCAAATAATTAAAAATAAGGAAGGCTTAGATTTATGTAAATATTTTGTTTCTCAAAACCAAAGTATGACAAAATAGAATATTCATTAAATTTAAAAGTAAGTTAATGAGCATTTTGCACTCAAAATATTTGACATAATCTATGTGTCTTAGTCCACAGTGTACAACAATTACAGAATACGAAAGACTGTGTAATTTATAATGAACGCTGGGAAGTCCCATAGTATCAGTACCAGAGAACCTTGCTGTGTCATTCCACGACAGAAGGCAAGAGCAAGTTGGGTGAGAGGACTCAACTCCTGTCAGAATAGCCAAACTTCATTCCATCACAGCCTTAATCCTTTCCTGAGGACAAGGAAGGGTCGCACAACACTTTTGCTCCAATGTATGATTTATGAGGACACATTCAAGTCACAGATGTATCTTTGAAATATTCACAAGTGACATTGAAAGAAACAATAGCCAAATCTTCTTTAAACTCCAGTGAAAGGTTAGAAGAACAAAAGGTCCCATTTATGGAAATATAAACTATCAGAAGAAAGTGACCACAATCCTTCTCCACTCTGGAGTGGCCAGACCATGATTAGAAGGTCATATTGATTTAGTCAACTGTACTGCTTGAGCACTACCTAGGATGTCACATATCAGTTCCCACAGGGTAGAGGTTTGTTCTTAGAAGCCGACCTTCCCTCCCAGTCAATGGACATAACAACCTAAAAGCACATGGACTATGGGTGGGTGAGTGAGGAGCTGAAAGCCTGGTGAAGAGCTGGCAGCTCTCCCAGCCAAGCTGTGTGGGTTTCATGTTTTGAATATGGAAATGTCTCCCACATTTGGCTCCTTCCTGTGCTTGAACACTGGGGCCCCAGCTGGAGTTCCTGGATTGGAAGGTTCTGGAACCTTTAGGAGATGGAGCCAGTGGAAGGAAGTAGAACAGGAGGCTCTTGAAGTTTCATGACACAACCCTCCTTCCTGTCTGCTCTCTGTTTTTGGGTTTGTCTAGATGTTAGGAGGTCAAGAGTCGCAGGTGGACCTTCCTGCCACCATAGAGCTGCCTGCCATCACGCCTTCCACTCTACGATGGATTGCATCCTCATAAACTGTAAGCTAAAAGAAGCCCTTCTTCCTTTAAGTTAGCTCTGGTCGGGTATTTTATCTTAGCAATGAGGAAAGTAATCCAATAGGGGACAATGAAGGCTGCCTTCTCTTTCTCTCCCACACAGGCTCTGAATCTACAGGGAACCCCAAAGCTTTGGACAGAACACTGCTGAGCAGCATCCTGTCCCCCCACACAGCATAGGCTAGGAGAGTGTTGCATATGAGCCCGAGACTCTCTGGGGCTTTCCCCAGAGCAGAGCTCAGCCTTAGTGTCCCCAGGAGAACTCCACCCCTGCACAAATGAGAGAAAAATTGCCCTAGGCTCATCTGCCAGCTCCTTGGTGGGCTTGATCCCCTCAAGGCTAAACTGCAAAAAGGGTTATTTTTGCCATAGCGCCTTTTTATTTCATTTCAACCCCCTATTTCCTATTCTGTAATTACTGCCAAGAAATGTTCGCAGGAAACATGCTAGGTTTCTGACAGTCTGTCATGTGAGAGAGACAAGCTCTTCCTGTGTGCCTCTTGAGGACTGCAGTCTGGCTGGGTGAAGTGTGGGAGCTGGGTTCTGGCCTTGGAAGGAAGAACTCCAGGGCTGCTGGGCACAGAAGAGCAGCAGAGCCTCCCCCGGGAGACACCCTGAGGCTAGAACACTGGAGAGCAAGGGGCTGGTTGGCCTTAAAAACGTCAGTAACATGTCTTCATAAAGTTTCTATGATTCTAAAATAATCACTGTTAAACATTTAATAATTACGGAATGCTGAAGATGGTCGTGTCACCCCATGATCTCATCTTGCAGAGAATGCCACTTAACAGCGATGTGAGTTAGTGAAGTCAGAAAACACTCACTTCGCTGTGTTTTCTAAACATACAAACCTTAGATGTGGAAGGGGAGCATGCTACACTTGAATTGCCTTATAACTTACTCCACCCCCTCACACATACTACACACCACACCCCCCCACACACACCACACACACAATGTTACATTTGGTACCTTACTCTGCCTGAATACTCATAGCTGTCTCCATTATTATGGACAATATTATTCATTCATTCACAAATACTTATTGAGCTCAATGTCAGGCACTGTTCTAGCCACTTGGGGACACAATGTTAAATAAAACAAAGCCTATTCTTTCTTAAAAGATTTTACATTCTAGTAGAGAAAGAGAAACACATAAATGAACAGATAATATATCAAAAGAACCCAATGAAACCCTAAAGATATATCCTATAAAAGAATGTATTAGCTGACTGGGGATGGGGAAGGGGGACAATGAGGAATTGGGGATAACAACTCATTGTTGGCCCACTAAACAATGTAACTCATTATGGACAATAAAAAATACTTTAAAAAATAAAAATAAAAAAAGAATGTATGTTTAAAAGGAAATTGTGCAACAAATATTGTTTTAGCAGATGTATGTAACCACTCATGCATTGTAACCCCAGTCCTGTGGAGGCAGAGACTTAAGAATGGCTGGGCCTCACTGACCAAAAAGTAGTAGCTCTAGGATGAGAGAAAGCTTCCATCTCAAGGAAACACACAGATAATGGATGGAGAAGGGCATCTGAGGTTCTCCTTTGGTCTCCACATGTGTGTACATGCATCTGCGCACACTTGCATATGCCACACACATCACATCACACTGCACACCACACACACACACACACACACACACACACACACACACACACACACTTAAAAAAAGAATATTGTTTTAGGCTATGGTTCTCTTGATAGTTCTGTGTCGGTGAGCTCAAGGCTAACTGGCTTAGACCAGCAGTATTCATTACCTCCAGTTTCTAGAGGACAGGGACCTGGGAGTTATCTGAAGCTCCACTGGAGGAGATATTTTATTCCAAGTTTACGAAGTAATTGGCAGAAGTTAGTTCTTTACAGACCATTTTCATGTAGCTTTCATTCCTCACTGGCTCTTGCCTTTGAGGTCACCCTCAGTCCCTGGCCATATGGGACTCCCACAGAGATGATCACAGCATGACAGCTTGCTTCATCAATAAGCAAGGAGAGAAAGACAGACAGACAGAGACAGAGAGAAGTCACAGTATTTTATAATCAAGTCTCAGAAGTGACACCTCCTCATTTTCTTTCCTCTACTTCTTTCAGCAAGTCACTAAGTCAAGCCACACAAAGGGACAGAGAATCACAAGATGTGAACACCAGGAGAAGGGGATCAGTGAGGGACATTTCTGAAGTTGCCTATCATAGGTCAGTATTCCAAAAGAGACATAAATGAAGTGAGGAATGAGAAAAAATCATCCAAGAAGGAGAGACAGCAAGAGCAGACAGAGGGCCTAGGGTGGGGGCTGCCTTGCTTGTGTAAGGAACAGGCAGATGCCCTGTAGCTGGAGTAGGGGAAAAAGACTGATGAGAAATAAGGCTGAAGCAGGCAATGGGTAGTGCCCTAACATGGCAGGCCTTGGGGTGTTATTTCAAGAATAATATGAAGCTTCAATAATTCTAAGCCTGCATTATGATCATTTGTTTATCTAATCAACTTCGAATGAAGATCATTTCTAATTTTCAGATTCTAATAGTGCCACATCCGTGTGTGTGTGTGTGTGTGTGTGTGTGTGTGTGTGTGTGTGTGTGTGTAGGGTGCTCTTCTATTGAATGCATATACCTTTCTCAAGGGATTTATCAAAAGGTATGTGTATCTTTAATGGCCATACACACACATATTGCCAAACTGCACTCACAATGGCTTTCCCAATGGACTCTCTCATCAACACTGTATGAAAGTAGAGTCATGGCCAACAGGAAGCAGCATAAAGCTTTAGGAACCTTGCTAATCTGATGTGGTAAGTGATTTGTGATTTGTATTTGTTTTTTCTCCAAAGAGGATGACCAGTGTTGCATCTGAATAAAGAAGGAAACTTTCTGGACCCTCTGTCTCTTCCTCTTTAGGGTCTGCTAAGGTGTCGGCATCTTCAGCTCTGACCATCTCTGTTGGCTCCAGCTGCCCAGCACTCCTTCCCCTTGCTCCATGTGCCCCTCCCCAGCCTGGAATCTTTGCTTATGGCCTTTGAGTTCTTTCCACACACACACACACACCTCTCTCTTTGTCAGATCCAGACATGGCCTCAGGGTCTAGGATCCACTGCCTCTGCCACACTTATTCCCAAAGCCCCTCACATGGCACCAGGCGAGCAATGTGGAGTGAGGGTCAGGAAGGTGTGCACCAGGCTCACCTTAAACATGCTGATCTTGGGCAAAGTACCAAAACAACGTGTGCCTCATACATGCCCCAAATCTAGGTAAGAAATAATAGTTGCTTTTTAGATAGGCAGTTATGAGGACTTTGTTATTTAGCAAAGTTAAATCGTAAGTGTTTAGTAGCCAGATGTGGTGGCGCATGCCTTTAATCCCAGCACTTGAGAGGCAGAGGAAGGAGGATTGCCATGAGTTCAAGGCCACCCTGAGACTACATAGTGAATTCCAGGTCCACCTGCGCTAGAGTGAGACCCTCCCTCAAAAAAAATACAACTAAAAAGGACTTATTATCAGTCACTTAGCAGGTGGTCAATAAATGTGAATTCTTTACCAGCATCCTCTCTACCCCGCTGCCATTTGAGGTCTGGAAAGAGGAGATAACATCTTACTCAATTTTGTATTCCTAGCATCACCTGATAGTGCCCTGCACAAACATCATCTGATAATTATTTGCATAATTATTAGTATATGTATCAGACATAGAAATTCACACCTGAATGAAGGAAGGAATTGAATATGTCATCTTAATATGGAAGGATTGAACTACCAACTGTTACCTTGTGTACAAATGGGAATCCTTGAAGGATTTCACAAAGATTAAATAACATAAAGTAATGTTTTAAGAAGGAATTTAAGGAATAAGTACATTTGCAAATAAGATTTCTTTTTAAAACCTGCAGATCTCCCCAGTCCTCAGGAAGGCAAGTGGCCAACATACACTTGGAAGCATGTTTCACACTGTCTGATCCCCAGACCAGGCATGCACAGGTGCAGCCCCCTCTGACACCCCCATCCCTACCAAGACTCACCTCCCAGTGTCTCGTTCCTGGCACAGCCCCTCTGGAAATGAACAAGTAAATGTCCTCGCTGTTTTTGCCTCTTGACTCTCACCAGCACGTACACACAACCACAGCCCACAGGCCATGTCCAGTTCACAGATACACTGCTTCCTGGACACAGGATTTTCTGAAAATAAAGTCATGGGTCCAGCACTCTCTGTGGTGGTGGTAGTCTACCAAGAGCGCTGTAGCCACAGCCTCCCTTCTGCTTGATTTCCTTGTTTATGTTGAGTACACACTGAGCCACATAGGTTTTCAATCCATATAAAACCATCATTCCATGTGGGCATTTGCCTTGCCCTTCACTAATGAGTATTTCAGTCCCAAGCAAACCCGCAAAGACACAGACAACAGTTCTGTATTCATTACTTTTCCTGTTCCTGTGATCAAATGCCTGGCAAGAAGCAGTTTAAGGAAGGAAGCATTGATTTTGGGCTTACAGTTTGAGGAAATATAGTCTATCATAGTGGGGGAAGTCCTGTCATCAGGTTGTAAATATCACTAAATATCACTTCTGAAGACTGGAAGTAGGGCTGAGCTATAAAAACTCAAAGCTCACCTCCAGTGACCCACTTCCTCCGGTGAGGCACCACCTCTTAAAGATTTTACAACCAAGAACAGCACCATCAGTGGGGAACCAAGTGTTCCAACACATGAGCCTGTAGAGAATATTTCACATTCAAGTTCCTCAACAAGTGATATATTTGAGAATAAGGTCTTATCATTAAATACACTGGAACATTGTCTAAAATACTAACCTCTCAGGCAACAAGTGCTCGTTTAACCACCATTTTTTCAAGATGAGCTTTCATAAGTATCTCATGGAAGGTTTTTTTTCTTTTTTATATCTTTATTATTAATAAGTATATACATTGTATGAGCAAATCTTGTGAATGTGTTCCTGTTTCATGGAAGATGTTTTGGAGAACATTGCCTGGGAAGGTCAAGAGACCATCAAAACCCAGGAGACTCATGGGAGGAATCTCTTAGAATAGAAATAGCATCACTCCCCACTTCAACCAAAGTTGCCTTGAGAGATGACACAAGCATCCCCACGATAGAACGTCCACAGAAGAAGCCAGGGAAGAGGAGACACAAAGCCTTTCTCCAGGATCATGCAAACAGACAGTGGATGGAGAGGTTGGGCATCAGATACTGGGGATGTGGAGGCCTCACATGCTGCTTCAAGGATCTTGGGAGCTCCAGAGGAGCAAGGAGGAAGGTAGCCAGGCCTTAGTACCCTCTGTAACAACTAATCACTAGAGGACTGAGTGTAACCTTCTGCCTCTGTGGCAGAGGCAGTGCACCAGTGGAAAGTAAGTCCCAGAGAAGGATATGGTTGTGGCCATTAGGAGCCAACACTCCAGGCATAAGCAGGTCAGTGTCTGTCCTAAAAGGGTGCTCTTGCTGGAACCCACTGATCTTCGAGGTCAAATCACCCATTTTCTTTCCTGCCACTGACAGAAACAGATGCCATGGAAATGTCAGAAGGTAAGATAGTGAAGCAAGGTTCTGATACACTGCCCCCACCTTTGAATACAGGCAAATTGGGGCAACATTTCTGATGCACGGTTTTATTTACATTGCTATAATTATTAAAAATCCTCAACGACTTCACATTTCCTCCTAAATGGAGTACAAACTCTAGGCCCTCTGTCTGTCTCAGACGACTTTTCTATCTTCTCTCCTACTATTCTCCTATAAAACCCTATACTTTGGATACCACAGTCATTAAGTTCTCATTCATGTCTTTGCTACTCTACCTGTCTCCTTTCTCCATATACCAAAATTTACATAACCAAGATTTATTTGGTTATTTATTTATTAAAATTAATTTGGTTACATAAGCAAAATTTCTTGTTCCACCCAAATATCTCCCCAGTTCCATCTAGCTGGAACGAATCTTTCTCTAATCTTATAAGAATCTTTTAGTCATGAACTCTATATAATTTGTCTTCGATATTAAGCCATAAGCTTCTGGAGGGCAGGATTTAGATTATCTCATTCCCTTTTGCATTACGAATATTTTCTGAATAGCTATGTATGAAAGAATGTGAGGAAAGAACTGATGGATTGTGTACAGACAGATGGATGGATGGACGGCTGGGTGGCAGATGGTCACATGGATAGGTAAGTGGACAGATGGATAGATGGGAGGGAAGGTGGATGGATGGACACGTGGATGGGTAGGTGAGTGAGTGGAGTTATCTATGTGTGGACAGAGATATGGGTGAAACACCAACAGGTACTGGATAGATTCCATATATGGAGGTGATGCTAAAGTCTGTCTTCTCTTTTTGGCTCAGTGCATCCTCATTAGTTCATAAACAGGGGCAGATTGGTCTAGAAAGAACTAATGTTGTATTTTCCTAATTAAAATATAAAAATAGCTTACTGATCACTTGAGGCAGTAGGGAATCACCAAACCTCTTTTTCAAGTTTGTCACCTCATTTGTGCATCAGAGGGGAATAGTGCATGAGTCCCCCATTTGAGCTTACCAAGATGCCCCCCGGACAGCTGCTATATTTCAAGTGGTGTCATTCAGAAGATTTCTGGAACTGAAGATAGTTGTTAACAAAACAATGTGCTGATCGCTTCCAAGAAACTACATCAGAGGCAATCAAGTTTGGCAGCTGCTTGGCTCATGAAAGGTGACACCCAATTAGAGAATTTGATCAACCCCAAACAGTGTGTGCCTCCAACAGCCCACAGTATTTACAGCTGCAATCGTGGATCTGACAGCCATGGTTCCAAGTTGGAGACTCAAACTCTTCCAGAAGCCATCATAATAGCTTCATCCTATTGTGTGACGCTGCATTTTATCTGAGACCTCACAATGACTCCTTGAGATGGGATTGAAAAGTGTTCCAGTCCCCATTGAGGCCTCAGAAAGAAAAGACTATTCCAAAATAACTTGTCAATAAAGCTGGTATGCAGCAAGTTTCACAAGTGAAACTCGGGCTTTGTCATCTCAGCCACAATCTCCTGGCTATTATGTGACCTCATCTATTCTTTTGCCTCTAGGTCTAAAAAGAAAAACTATCAAGTATATAACCCAGTTATTAATAATTTGTACAAGTGACATCATAGCCATTTTAGAAATTTAGCACAATTCCTGGTCAGGGCATTATTCTTATGCCTGAGCTAAGTTTTTTCTACAAGTTTTGATCCTCATTTCTTTTATTCCATCCTCATTTATTTACTATCTTTGGAAAAGAGGACCGGTTTTGATTTTCAAATGAGAGAAAACTGTGTAAAAATTCCTTGGGCATTGTTTTAGTTACTGTTCTTATTGCTATGATCAAATACCTACTAGAAACAATTTAAGTACAAAAAGGTTTATTTCAATTTACAGTGTAAAGAGATACAGTCCACTGTGGATGGACAAGCATGGCGGCAAGCGTATGAGGAGGCTGGTCACAGTGCATCCAAGGTCAGGAAAGAGAGAGATAAATGCCGCTACTCAGCTGCCTTTCTCTTTTCATGCATTTCAGGACCCCAGCCCACATGTTAAGTGGACATTCCCATGGCGATTAACCTAATCTAGAAACCCTGTCACAGAAATCCCAGTGACTTGTTTTCTGAGATTAACTGTCACAAACAGGTTTATAATAGAGGACATTTGAACCCTTAAATAAGGGAACATGTTCCCTAAGATCAACTCAGACTCACTAAAAAGAAGTCACAGTAAACATGCTTATTGAGCAATCTCTTTGATGGACTTTCCTATAATATTGTTGTAAACAAATACCATTCGGTGGATTTATAACTGGTTGGAAGAGTTTGGGAATGGTGATTAATGGGTGATATGATCCTATAGGATTTTCTAAGCTATGATACAATGAAGAATTTTGACCTCTGCCTTATCCAATCCAGATTTTTGTTTCATCAAGCATTATTATACTTTTTTGTCTCCACAAGCCTGCCTAACCCAACCATATGGCTAAGAAGCTGAAGAACCGTTGGCAGAATCATCGTGCCACAAGCAGGCTTAACAGACTGATATATTGATTCATCCTGACCACATATTTCAAACAGTATGTTCTTATTCAAAGGGTCAAGCACACAAGCAAAGAATGCTGAAACACACCTTATTAGTAACTTATGGAGGTTTATGAAGAGACCCAGCCTGAGGTTAGGGGCTAACTCAGCCTCACTCAGTGGTGTAAAGACAGTACAGTGGACACTAGCTTCTATCGGCTCTTCCCAGTGGTTCTGAGGTCTGTCTCTCTCATAGACCTTCCCCAAGCTTACATGTCCATTTAACTGTAAGGTCCCCAATGAGCATAATGCTATATCCAAGGCTAAAAATTTAGAGATACAATGCTTTGGAAACTAAAGAATGATCATGGAACCTCCCTGGAGAAATTTAGAAGCCAAAGCTCCCTTGGTGAAGACTTAGGATCAGAAGCATGTCTTAGTGAATGTTGCAGTGACCTTCTTGTTGCTGAGACAAAACAGCTAGGCAGAAGCCACTTATGGGACGAAAGGTTTATAGTTTTGTGGAGAAGTTTCATCATGGTGGAGAAAAGCATGCCACAAGCAGGAAGATGTCTCACATCTTTTCATATATTTGAGTGGAACTAGTCTGAGTATTAGGCCTGAAGGACTATAAGCAATCTCAACGTCCACCCAGTGACACACCTCCTTCAGCAAGGCGACCTCCCAAAGCCTCTACCAGCTGGTGATAGAGTGTGATACTTAATCACAGAAACATAAGGCAATGGTAAAAACATTTCATTGCCAAACTAAAGAAGAAAGAGGAGAAAGATAGTTTTTTACAGTCAGGAACAGAAGCCCAAAAAGGAAACAAGATGTTTTTCTGTCTGAGCTGGAAAACCTGGAACTCCCAACTGATCTTGTCTTGTCTCATCCAAGATGGCTGAAATTGCCGCTCACCAGCAGGAATTTTCTGCTTCTTCCTTGCCTCAGTTTCCCTGAGTAGCCCCCTGAAGCCATGAACCAATCAATCTTGGCCCCTCTAGGGTCAGCCCCTTAAGTCCACTAACCAATTTGGTTACACCCCTGCATACCTGAGTCTGATAACAAGACTCACCCTAATTGGATGTCTGATCCATATAAAGTAGGTTGACCACACGGTCCCTCCTCTCTTTGCCCTAAGACCTGGGTTGACCATGGATGTAAACCCCTCTCTCTCCTGGAGCACTTCTCTCTGCCTAGGTATTTCCCCGCTTGCCTTCTGTTTCTTGCTTTAGGATGGCTTCTCACTTTGGTTACATGTATGAACTTTCTTTGATCTCTGAGTCCTTCACTATTTCTTAATCTTCTCTGATCTTTTATTTGAGGGGAAGTTCTGGGTACTTATGTGTTGCTTTCCACCTGTGGGTGTATGTGCCTCATCCAGAGCCCTTTTTCTCCTGGAGTCTCCATTCTCCTTTTTCAGCCAGGCAAGAAGGAGAATTATCCTCTGGCTTTTCAGTCTTTCAGCTAACCTCTATTCTGGATCTTAATTCCTCCTACAATAAACCCCATAATTCACAATTTTCCCCTAAATAAATATAATTCATAACTTACCCTTCTTGAGTCTTTTTTAATCAATTATTTGTTAAAATAGAATAAGGACGCAAAAGTTGGGGTCCACAGGCCTGGGGGAACCCCTCCTGAATCCCAAAATCTTGCATCATAATGAAGTGAACTGCTGACATCTGGGAGGGGAGGAGAAAGGTGTTTGCAGTGTTTGCAGTGGGTGAATCTCTAGACTGCAACCATCTTGGGGCTTTTCATACACGTTATAAATGAAATCCTAGCAATGTTCCAAAGTTGGCTCTATTAACCCCTTTAAATGGGTGATAATGATGTTAAATGAAAGATAACAAGAGGGCCCTCTTCAAAGCATCAGGACTGGCAAGTTACAAAGTGAGGGTGGGAATCCAGGTCCACACAACTCCAGTCCAGTCCATCCCCACTGGAAGCCTTTTCTAATTTGAGAATTCTGAATCCAGCAACATGTCAATCCGCACCACCCTTGAATCCATTGAAGACTTTCATTCTTCTAAGTGGTCTACTTTGCAGCAACACTCAGAAAATATCACTCCATAGAGCTTGTATTAGCAATATTAATATACCTTTAAAAATGATAGGTTAGAACTCTGCAGGGAGCTGATCCTGAAATTAAATTTGGGAATAACTGTAAAATAACACATAAAAAAGCTGGGGAAGAAGGGAGAATGGCTGGT
>PVHP010010297.1:0-48008 GCA_004024765.1 Zapus hudsonius | reverse complement strand
TGTGTGTGTGTGTGTGTGTGTGTGTGTGTGTGTGTGTGCGTGTGTGTGTGGGTGGGTACAACAGGGCAAATGAACACCAGACCAGATACTTACACTATTTATTGTACTGGGCTATGTGGGTGGCTTGGGTATTGAATCTGGGCCAGCAAACTTTGTAAATAAGCACTTTTAACTACTGAGCCATCTTCCCAGCCCCTCAAGTAATTTTTATACCTAAATTTTAAAAAATCTATTTATCTGTTTATCTACTTACCAAACTATATACACACCTATAATCCATCACCTAAGGCTAAGTTCATTGATAATAAAATTTTCATGCAAAACATTACATCTTCTATCTTAGGAATTAGTAATCACCGTTACTGAGGAATAAAAGCCACAATGAATTTGCCAAAAATTTATGTATGATTAGGTAAAGAAAGATGTCCTTACAGATTTAGTAACTTTTTGTCCATGCACTTGGCTTATCAAATTCAGTGAGACCTGGTTTCTCTGGCTTTTCTATCCTTGATGTGCTTGCTCTATGTGGGGCACGTAGTAAGTAGCCCCCAACAATACTGTCGTCCAAGCACAAGCATTTGCAGAGGGCAATGGAGAGAACTGTTTGAAGGAAGATTTACCAGAAAGATGACTCTCACAACCACTCAAGCCAGCATCCTCACGCAACTCACCATTCCCCCAAGGCTTCAAGGCAGCGCATGCGGCCAAGCATCAACTCTGGGTCATCCTTGTTGGTGTCCATCTTCTTATCATAGGCCACAAGAGCATCCTCCCACTCATGCAATTTTTCATACCAGGTGGCCTGAATCTCCTGGGAAATGGAAAAAACAAGACTGATGCAAGGCACAGAGAATGAGGGGGTCACCATGTTTAATCCACACACTCTTTCCTAAGGTGCTTGTTATATGTGACCCTTCGTCTATCACAGCATATCTGATTAGAATTAAAAGAATCTTAGACAATCTGGAGGGAGGTTGCTTGGTAGAGGTAAAAACACTGGCTCCTGGGATAAACTGAAAGCACATGTCAGGTCATGCTTCAGCCTCATCACTTCCAAGAGTCATGGAACATTAGTACTCAGGGACTTGAGGACAAGTGAAATCATTCAAGGACAGTGGGGCCCCAACCACAGCTCCTGCAGGTGCCAAGGCCTGGGTCTGCTGCACTGATGACACTGGACTGCGTGGCAGGGACGGCAGCTGCTTCCCTGATGAGCACAGGAACCAGGATACAGCTGGACAGTTGCTAGAGGCAAACAACTCCCTCTTAAGAGTATTTGATTCTTCCTGCATTTCTGAACTTTCAGGAAATAATTTAAAATAGAAAACTACCACTAAAGTTCTTTGGACTACCTTTCCCTTCTTCCAAGGTCTTCTATCCAATGTTCCCTTCTGTGTAGCACTTGGCACCTCTACCAGTGTCTGGACCCAAGGAAGGATTCCGTTACCCTGGCAGACAGAGTGCCACGCTGATGGTGAGTCCATCTGAGTAAGAGGTGTGCAGTCTTGAGCCTACAGACCAGATTCTCTACATGACCAGAAGACTGTTTCATGGGTTTTCTGTCTGCCTTTTGACCACCCTCCACCTCAGTTTGTTGGGCTTCTTTATCAGCTTAGTAAATGGCTATTTCTCCACAGGACAGCTAGTGGCTCTCCAGGGAGTTTTTTACGAGCAGTACAATTCTGAGGTGAGGTTTGTACATGACATATGCAGGGCCCACATGAGTTCCTCTCCTTTCTTTCTTTTTTTTTATTAAATATTTTCTTTATTCATTTTCAAGCAGAGGGAGGGAGGGAGGGAGGGAGGGAGGGAGGGAGGGAGAGAGAGAGAGAGAGAGCGCAAGAGCGAGCACCAGAGCCACCACCTTGTGGGTCTGGCATATGTGGGTCCTGGGGAATTGAACCAGGGGCCTTAGGCACTGGAGGCAAGTGCCTTAACCTCTGCCCTAACCTCTGAGCCATCTCTCCAGCCCACCTTCCTCTCCTTTCTAAAGAAAACAGATGTTTGTAGAGCACATACACCAACAACCACACTGCTGATTGCCTGAAAGAACCTCTTCTTGCTGAGCCTGGCTTAGGAGGTCATTTCTACTGCAGAACAATAACTGTACCTCCTTCCTCTAGTGAGTACTGGTAGTCCCCTGCTGCTTGAGCACCAACTGCTACCTGCAGTCTTCCCACAAGGCCCGTGGGATTTGCCAAATCAGCCTGCTGTGCAAAGTAAGCTAAGCTTCATTTTTCTGCAGCTGAAATGCTCTACCACTGAGCTATACCCTCCTGCATTAAACTTCATTTTCTATGCTTGCTCACAACGCCTCTCTACTATACCACATGCGACAGAGAAAACTTATTGAAATGACTTATAGAGACCCTGGAAAATAAGAAACTCTTAGATGAGAAGCATCCCTGGTACATTTCCCATGCTGAATTTCCACACGAGGAGCCAGTGACTAATGTGTGGTACACACTCAGTGAAACAGCGGCATATGGAGCGGGTCAAGTAGGGGGCAAGATAGTTTGAATTGCAATGGATTGCAGAAACTATAAGATTCAAGCAATGAATCACACAAAATTCTAATGAGATTGCTGTTACATAAATTGTGCTGAGAAAGCACAGGCTCTGCCAAGAAAAGGCAAACCATTGTCAAGCTTAATATGATTCAACTACCTAAATATAACAGAAAATCCACCATGGTTTAGCAATAATCCTAGAACTAATGGGCACCTTTGGAACCCGAGGATGGAGGAACTTTCATTTACGGTTAGCATTCTGAGCACTGGCAAATCACCTGAACACCAGATGTGTGCAGAGCCCTTGTTTCAATCAGCACTTCCTGGAGTGTAAACTCTAGAGACATCAGAGCCGAGTACAGCCTGGCCTAGGGGGAGTACACTGTGTGCTTCCTGCCCTCTGCAAAAAAAGGACGGTGACAGAGATGAGACATAGTTCTATTTTGTCATCATCTAGAGAGATGCTGTCTTAATCTAGTTATAGGTAATTGCTGCCTTAGTCTAGTTACAGGCAGATGGCAAAAGACTGCCTTAAAAGTTTCAGTCTAATTTTCTAGCCCCTGTCAAGCCCCCTGGTTCTTGGTTAATGCAAACCACCCTAAGTGGCCCACAAGATTAATAAAAGGCTCCTCATCAGATATATGGATACAGAGTTTCTTGACCTTCCAGGGCATTGGTGCTAAGTTGATTAAGTTAGTGTTTTATAAATTTAGGTGTTATCAAGGCACCCTCCTCTCAAGACCTCAAAGAGTAATGGGAATATTTTAATAATGGCAGACAGTAGAGAAGCAACAATAAATACAAAGTCCTTCCATATCAGGTATGTGGTTTTTTTGTTTGTTTTTCACGGTAGGGTTTTAATCTCAATCTCTCTCTCTCTCTCAATTTTGGTTAGGTATGTGTTTTTGCTCCTAAAGAGTTGGTCATGGTTTCTTCCAAAATGTGTACTGAGTGTTAACTGTGGGCCAGACATAATACAGTCTGCCACAGATGACATGAAGATAATGTGGGTGAAGTTAAATGCCAGTTTTAATGCCAAACTGCCCAGGTTCAAGTTTTGTTACTTGCTGTGTATTTTCCTGCAAGCTCAGACAGGTGCTTAACCTGCTGAGTCCACGGTAATGACATTAACTACTCCACAGTGTCACTGCGAGGACTGAATGGGATGAAGTATACAGGGCACTCAGCAGAGGATGAGGCACAGGCTCAGCACTGAGACCCATGATCATTCATTGTTGATTGGATCTTTGTTCAGTTTGAATTCAGTCTCTACAGCGATTATCTCTTTCATCCTTAAGATACAGGTAAGTCAGTAGTAGACTGCCACAAATTTAAAAAAAAAGGGGGGGGCAGGTACCTGGGAAGATGGCTTAGTGGTCAGTGTTTGATGTGCAAACATTGATTCTCAGCACCCACCTAAAAAGCTGGATATGGCCACATGCCTGTAACCCTAGCTCTGAAGGCAGCAGAGACAGGAGGATCACTGACTCTCACTGGACAGTCAATTTATCCAAAAAACTAGGGAGCTCCAGGTTCAGTGAGAGACTCTGTCTCATGGGAATAAGGGTGTGCAAACAGGCCATAAGCATCTGCATATGTATGAACAGACATCCACCCACATACCAAACATACTACACCTTTCCCCCAAAAAAAATTATTTAAAAAAAAAAAAAACAACAACCCATAAATGGAAAGTAACTTTCTCCAGGTGGCAGTGGAGTGCCTTCTTATCCAGGTCTCTACTTGACGTTCTAGAAGGAATGAAGAGGTACTTACCAGCTCTCCAAAGTGCTTCATGGCATATTCTAACACCCCGGCAGCTGCCTCAGGCTGCTGTAGTTTATTATTAATGCTGAGGAAACAAAAGGAAGAGGTAGTTACACTCATGCATCTAAGGGGAGGTGGTGTGGTGACATTGCAGGCAGACGGCTCACTAGGATGTTGTAGACAAGGTCTTGCAGAAGTTGGATGGGGACAATCACCTATCACTACCCACAAAGCTCAGCTTAAAAGGTTTCATATAAGAAAAGGGTTGTGATCCTCTGCCCCGATTTTCTGGTTTTTGTTTTTCTGGTGGGAGGAGCAGTAGAGTAAATGCTAATGTATGGTCTTCTGGGAACTGCCCTCTACTCAGCACAGGCCTCTTAGATGCTGCTGTCTGGCAGGCAGCACATGTTTAGGGTCTCATGCAAGCTAGGCAAGTATTCTACCATTGAGCTACATGCTCAATCACACATCACATTTCTTTTTTCTTTTTTAAATATTTTTAATTTATTTGAGAGAGAGAGAGAGAGAGAGAGAGAGAGAGAAGGAGAGAGAGAGAGGAAGGAAGGAAGGAAGGATATGGATATGTTAGGGCCTCCAGCCACTACAAGCTCCAGACACATGCACCTTGTGCATCAGGCTTTATGTGGGCACTGGGGAATCGAACTCTGATCCTTCTGCTTTGCAGGCAAACACCTTAACCACTGAGCCATCTCTTCAGCCCACACATCACATTTCAAAAGCTAGAAATCCTGGATCCAAACTGTCCTTGTAATGCTCAACTATGAGAGTGGTCTGGACTTGTAATCCCGATTTCTTCTCATCAGTTGCCTTCAGTAATAGAATAAACAAAATTAATCAAAATCTTTGTACTCTAAGCTCACAGAGGTGGCACAGAAGCTGGGCTATCCTTACTGACTGCTCCTCTGCCAGAGCCACTACCTTCCAATCCACATGCCTCCTTGGCCCTTCTTCAGGGACCACTCCCTCCTACAGCAAGCCTTGAGGGGGCTAGAATTTCTAGGGCTGGTCACCTGCATAGAGGTGTTTTTCACTGGTATACTCTAAAACTGTGGGAGGCTGCTGGGCAGTGCCACTGGAAGGCCTGGTCACAGGAGTTGGTTTATCAGAGGATACAAGGAGACTCTGCAAGCAGGAGAGCTGTGGGCCATAGAACTTCATTCTAAGAGGAACATGTGCAACTAAAACCAACAGCAAATGTGGCCTGAGGTTTGTAAGGAAGGAGGAGGAGCAGGCTTGGAAGAGGCAGGACAACAATCTGTATCTGTTTTTTTTTTTTTTTTGGTTTTTTGAGGTAGGGTCTCACTCTAGCCCAGGCTGACTTGGAATTCACTATGTAGTCTCAGGGTGGCCTTAAACTCATAACAATCCTCCTACCTCTGCCTCCCAAGTGCTGGGACTAAAGGCATGCACCACCACGCCCAGCTTAATCTGTATCTGTTGACTGGCAGAGGGAACACAGAAATGTGACATCCCAAATTGGGAATCTAGACTGAATTTACAAGCAAGAATCCAATTTATTTCCCTGAGTACAAACTGTCTACTGAAGGAGAATTAATTTTTAAGTGGTTTTGGAAATTCCAGGATTTGGATTCTATGTGGTAATATGGCAAAAGATTGCTATTACAAATATTAGTTTAAAAAATTCCACCGCATTTCTTCCAATAAAACCAAAAAGGAACTGCCCAGAAATCTGACAAACCAAACACATTAACATTTGTGAAAGTAATAATCTAATGTTTTATGTTTACAAAGCACATTTCAAACTTTCACTCCTTTGGCCTCACGCATCCTTGAAAAAATAGGGAGGGAAAGACCTGCTCTGTCTTCAATGATCTTCCCTAAGGCTACAGTGAATCAGGATGGTCTCTATGATATCTGGAGCATATGGATGTCTGTGTTAAGGCTAAAGGGGTAGACAGTTTTTTCATTTAGTATCAGAAGACTTGAGTTTACATTTCTGGAGGTCCAAATCTGCTAATAAGTCACATTTTAAAAAATTTATTATGTGGGCTGGAGAGATTGCCTAGTGGTTTAGGCACTTGTCTGCAAAGCCTAACCACCTGGGTCCAATTCCCTAGTACCCATGTAAAGCCAGATGCATAAAGTGGCACATGTGCATTTGGAATTTGTTTGTAGCAGCCAGAGACCTTGGCATGTCCATTCTCTATGTTTGTCTCTCTGCTTGCAAATAAATTTTAAAAATTAATTCTTTTAGGTATTTTTTGTGTGTACGTGTGGTATACCTGTGTGTGAGTGTAATCTCATATGTGTGTGTGTGTGGTGTATGTGTACATGTTTGTGCAAGTGTGTGAAGGACAGAGGACAATCTCTGGTGTCATTCCTCAGCTATGCTATCTACCTCTTTTTTGACACACAGTTTCTCATTGGCCTGGAGCTCATCATTTAGGCTAGAGTAGATGGCCAGTTTTAGGGATCTGTTAACCACCTTTCTAATTCTGGAATTACAGGCACATGCCATGCAGCTGGCATTCACATGGGTGCTGGGTTTACGCTCAGGTCCTCACGCTTGTAAGACAAGCACTTTACCTACCCACTGGACAATCTCCCCAGCCTCCTCTTTTTGTAACTCTAATAGTTCCTTCTTCCTCCCTGATTTCTAGCTCTCTACAGTGGTAGGCAGTGTGTTACATCAGCAAGCTTCATCAAGAAGACAGCTCACTGTGTGTGGCAGGCACTATGCTTACTGCTTGTATGTAGAAGCTCAATACTAGAAAGTAGACACTGTTATTATTGTTCCCATTCTACATACACAGAAAATAGGTCATAGGTTGCTGGGTGTCATTAAAATCTTGCCATTTAAAAGTTATCATAAGAAATAACAAAGGGCATATTGCAGGCTCTTAGTTTTCTGCTCCAGACATCAGTGGACACCTGGTAAATACTTGTAAGTTGAGTCAATGAAAGCCACGGGTGGACATACAGTTAGCCGGTTCTCTCTATTACTTGCTGAACAGGAGAAAGGAGCCTTTCTGGGCCTTCATTTTAATTTCCTCGTTAATACTGTGGCTGACACTTCCAAGCTCTCATCCTACTGTTTCCTGTTTTCTTTCAGAAGCTAGGAATCCACCATAACACCTCCAATGAGACAGTGAACAAGCTCTCACAGCAGGCTTTTCCTAGGCAGCTAGTCTGAGGCTCCTGGCTTCAAGTTCAGGTTGTAGAGTATAAAATGAATAAGGGCTCTTTGGGAACTCTGATGTTCCTACTAAGACATTGCTCTCCTACCTATTTGAGTGACACAAGTTGCCCATTGAAATATTGCCCCTTATTGAAATAAGCCCAGTTCCAGCTTTGTGACTGGAGGGAGGAATGGTGTGCTCCATTCCTACTCCCAAGCACGCTGTAAGAAACTCTTGCTTTATGGGGAAGCTGAAAGTGTCTTGAAGTCCCTTCCACAAACATTCTCTATGTCTCTTGGCTTGTCCCTATTAACACTGGGCAAACTGGTTTAAGACTTAGCCCACCTGCAGAGGAGCACTTAATACAAACCAGACCCCACTGACACTGGCTGGGTGAAAATGACATGACAATGAGCAAGTTCAGAGAGAATGAGGCTTGGGTATCTTGTGCTCACATGACAATTGCCCTCAGCCAGATTTCCCATCTCTAGCCTACCCATGCTGAGACCAGAAGAAAAGAGAACTACAGTGCAAGAGTTTCCTAAGCTAGATCCTGACGCTCACCGCTGGCTACAGAGTCCATCTGTACTCTCCACTTTCCAGTGAGACTGCCCAGTTGAGTCTATAAAACCAATAGAAACTGCCTATCAAAATCAACCTATATATAGCCCACAAATGGATCTGGTTTTAGGAAGCAATTAAGAGAGACAGAAAGAACGTTGACTGGGAAAGAGGCATACTCATCTGGTTCATTCCCCACTTAAAGATTGAACTTTTTTTTTTTTTTTTTTTTTTTAAACAAGAAGGCCAAGTTCAAGAACTGGAAACTGAAAATTCTTGGCAACAAGGAAAACACTTTCTGGAGTTGAGTGGAAGAAATGAGTAAGGACAAGAAGTCTCTTCAGTGCCTTCATAGACTAAGCAGATTACTAAGGGCGCCTTCTCACCACTGTTGGAAAATCTTCCTGAGGCCGAGAGGGCAAGCAGGCTGTGGAAGAGGTTCAAACATGAAGGAATGATTCAGAGGTGGGGGAGCATCTTGCTGCCTCTGCAGGGGTGATGGCTGAGATGCTGAAGCTGGAAGTGGGCCTGCTGACTCCTGAGCTTTCTGCTCAAGCTGTCTCTTGGTGGCCTCCACAGGCAGGCTGTGACCAGCTTCACAGAGAAGGAAGAGATCGTGGGTCATTGTTTGCTTAGGCTCTCAATGCTGACCCACAGCATGGTAAGCCAGAAGCCATCCCTGCTGCCACCTGAAGATTCCTGAAGGCTCTCCTCAGTCCACAGGCTCTGGACTTGGACAGAGGACAAATGAACAGTAAATGGCTTGGCATTTCCTCCTTGTGTGGCCCCTTGGGTTACCGCCCTTGCCTCTCAGACTCAGAGCTTTGTAGAGACCAGGGCAGTAAAGAGCGAATGATGCAAGTGCATTCCACACCATGCCTACAGGCGGAAGGCGCCCAGGCCCATGGGAGCATCTGTGCTACATCTGGGGGAATGCTTGGGCTTCCCCTGAGTGCCCATCAGGAATTTACCAGAACACTGCCCATTCGCTTTCACATGGCTCTGGGCCTTCCTTCTAGTGCAGACTACTGTCTGTCTTTCACTTGGCTCTCTGTCAAGGAAGAATTCTCTGAATTCCTTGGCTCATGGCTGATGACACATGTATGACAGCTGACAGGAGACTGGCCATTCAGACTTAGGCGTCCTGACCAGTCATGAGGAAACTGAGCTTGAGACTACCTTGGGTCCCTACTACTATATAAAGCTGGTTTTTGTTTGTTTGTTTTTTCCACTTCTTTTATAGAGTAGGAACTCTTTCAGATCCTGTGTCTTCTCTCAGCACCAAGTCAGCGGTATGCTACCACATGATTTAAACAAGATAATCTAATGCCTCTACAGAGCCAGGAAGAGCCAAGGCTGGTTGGGCCCTGATGTCTTCATCAGGCTGCTTCGCTGGAACTCTGGGAGTAGAAGAATCAATCTCTTTTGGAAAAGTTAATTTCAAAGATGAAGGACAGCAGTGAAGACAGGAGGCAGAGACAAGGTTTGAAATGTGACATGAAGGGAAGTCAGGTAGGGTCATTTAAATACAGGCAGCAGGGAGAATGGATGGTCTTAGAGCTATATATCTGAAAGGCAGATTCGGGGGCTAAAACAGCACCCCAATTCTGGCAGGATCAAAATTTAGGAAATTTTAGTACTTTCCCTACATATTAAAAGAAAAGGCTGGGGATTGGACAGATGGCTTAGTGGTTGAGGTTTTCTTCCCTACTACCCATGAAAGCTGGATGCGTCTAGAGTTTGTTTGCAGTGGCTAAAGGCCCTGGCATACCCATACTCTCTTTTTTCTGTCTGTTTCTCTGTTTGCAAATAAATAAAAAAATATTAAAAGGCAGGCTGGCCTCATTTCAGGGACTCAAAGTTGGGAATTTAGTGTCCATGGCAGTCTCAGGATAAAAAAGAAACATGAGGTATGCTGGGCATGCATGTTAACAAATCCTTGTAATCCCAGCACTCAGGAGGCTGAGGCAAGAAGATCACAAATTTGAGCCAATCTGGGCTGGCTACCCAGGGAGACCTTATCTTAAAAAAAAGTACTTGGGAGGCAGAGGTAGGAGAACTGGGACTACAGAATGAGTTCTAGATCCTGGACTAGAGTAAGACCCTACCTTGAAAAACAATAACAAAGATGCAAGACAATGGCTGTTTTCAACACTCCACATAGGTTCCTGAAGTCTTGGTCTCAGAAGAAAGAGTACCTACATTGTGCTCATCTCCTTTTGGGGGGGGAGGCAGAGCTTTCATATGGTCTGTGATACTATTTAGAGGGCATGTTAAATGTGCATGTGAGAAGAGCAACCCTTAATGGAAAGGGGAATGAGAACAGCTGTCTAGGTTATGAAGAGGCTGGCCTTGAACTCACAGTGAGCCTCCTACCTCTGCCTCCTGAGTGCTGGGATTAAAGGCATAGCTCAAATCCTATCTTAAGATTGGTGGCATAATAATTTTAATATTTAATAACATTTTAATAAATTATTTACTTGAGAGAGGGAAAAAGACAGAAAGGAAGAAGCAGACACACACATACACAGAGAGAGAGAGAGAGAAAGAGAGAGAGAGAGAGAGAAATATGGGCATGCCAGGGCCTCCAGCAAATGAACTCCAGATGCATGCACCACCTAGAGCATTGGGCTTTACTTAGGTACTGGGGAGATGATGAACTTGGGCCATTAGGCTTTACAAGTAAGCACCTTTAACTGTTGAACCATCTCTCCAGCCCAGGACGTAGACCATTGTATCTTTTGAAACTTTTATTTACTTATTTTAATTTTATTCTTTCTTTTTTTCCTATGTAGCTGAGGCTGACTTTAAACTCACAGTGATCTTCCTGCCTTAACCTTTCAATTGCTGAAATTCTAGGCATGAGCCACCACACCTGGTGAGATATCTTGTAGCTTGGTGAAGAGGGGATTGCAGAGAAGCAAACTCTTCACCCCCTCCTGGCAGGGTGCTGGGGATCAAACTCAACCTCACACATGCTAGGTAAACTCCCTATCACTGAGCCATATTCCTAGCCCTTTTTTTCTTTAAAGAAAAATTCATGGTAGGGAAGTTCACTATAACTGTCATTTCAAAATAACTCCCTCTGTCCATATTTGGTAATTAAATACATTTTAACACGGTGGAGCCCAAAGCATACAACTGTGTTCTGCTTTCACACAACACATGCATTTTCCACTTTACTCAGATGGTTCACAATTCTTTTTGTTTTGCTTTGTGACTTTTAAAAATGGTCTTACCATTAGTGTGGCCTTGAACTAGCAATTCTCCTGGAGTGTTGAGATTACAGGTATGTGCTACCATGCTAGGCCTAGTTAATCTTCTGAATAGCCATGCAATCCAGGCTCTGCTAACAGACCCAGGTTGCTGACAGCAGCAGCGTTGGGTCCAGGCCACAAGAGAGCTGCTCCTGCACTCACATTCTAGACCCTCTCTGCTCAGTGGTTGGTTCTGTACAAGTTAGCAGAACTAGCTCTGGGAATCAGATCAATCCTGGAGGATGAGTGACAGACCAGATACATACCACCTCCAGGCACCTCCTGGATGGACATGGCCCCAATGCCCTAGTATAACCCAGCATGGAGCACAGGGTGGTACAAATCCCAGAGTGTCAAAGCACACAATCTGTGCGGGCCTGGTTTCCAACTGAGGGGCCTGTCAGAGGCGTGTTGTAAAAATGATGAATGGCTGTCACACTTCCAAGGCTCTGGCTGATTTAGGAGCTATTGGCAGACGCATTGCTCCCAGCATGTCAGCCAGTTAATTACTTCCAACTTTATCTTTCTTGTCAACGCTCCTTGACAAATTGGCCATTATCTTTTTATTCTACAACAATGAGCACTGCTCCTCTTCTGGTGATGCCTGGAGCTTTTTCTCCCCCTTTCTGCTTCTTCATATCCAGTGTGAAATGAAGAGCTCTGAGAGCACCTATTAGAAAGAAGGGGTGTGGGGACAGGGGTGGGGGAAGTAGAAAGCTCATAAGCTGAACCTGAAGCTAGTTTTATCCACCTTGATTCAAGGTACAGTGGATACTTTGAGTGAAGTCTGAATTCTTGGCTTCTGGGAGCTCATAGGCTCCGATTCCATCTATTACATGGATGTGAAACACAAAGAGAGCTGGCACTTAGCCATCAGGCAGCTTCTGGCTCTCACACTTAACTGTATGAGCAGATATGGGCAGGCCCTCCACTCTGTCAAGGTGTGTGGACACACTGTAGGAATACAGATGACCCTTTCTGGATCAGAGAAAAAAAAAAAAGCTATGCCTACTTTTTTGGTAAGAAGAAGTTTATGGAGGAAAAGGTGATATACTGTAATTGGATTACCAAGGCTCATAGGCAATAAAATGTCCAAAAGAATTTGGGCACACACCAGTGATATCACTATTGATACATTCCATAGTTCCTGGGCTGAATGACAGAGGCGGCCATGAGGCAGAGCCTGATACCTGACATATTTCATCTATTCTAGGACGCACACTTTGGGCTGGGAACATGGCTCAGTGGATAAAGTGTTTGTTGTATAAGTGTGAGTACTTGAGTTCTGATCCCCAGACCCCCACATAAAGTGGGGATGGTGTGGAGTGGGTGTCTGCAATACCATTATGCCTATGGCAAGAAGGGAGGTGGGGACAGGAGAATCACCTGTCAGCTAGCCTGGCAAATATAGCAGTGAGCAAAAGACCCTGTCTCAAAACAAGGTGGATGGCAAGGATGGATGACCTGAAGTCATCCTTTGACTTCCACACCTGCACAGAAGCATGTGTATTCTAGTACACATGAACATGCACACATACACATATACAAGATACACACTGTGACACCTCTGAAGTCAATACCACATACAATTCAAGGTTGTGTAACACTCTTAGTCTAACTACCAGTGGTCTGTTCCTGACAATAGTTCATACAAGTCAGAAGCAGTTTAACTCACCAGAATCAGAATCAGAGTTTCATCAGACCCCACGGCATTCCTGAGGGCATGGTGTGCTATGATGCTGAAACCCAGCACACTTCTTCCTAAAGTCACAGACCCTCTTTTTTTTTTTTTTTTTTGGCTAGCTTAGCAGAAACTCTAGAATGTTCCTTTGTAAGGTTCCTCTCTGACACTGGCTTTTTGTACTGAAAAGCTCTCTGTGGGGTTTGCAAGATGTTCTGCAAAGGCACACCACTACGTAATGAACCTATGGGAATCCTTTCCAGTAGCCACAGTCAATTTGTGCTCTGCTGAAGCTGGGGAGAGCCTGGACCTACTGCCTGGGGCAGAACCTTAAGGTGCATTAAGAAGAGATGGGGTCAGAAAGACAACCTGCGCTTGTGCTTTGACCATGCCAGTGTCCTTAATTTCCCCACTTTTGTCTGTGTAGAGCTTTTTGTTGTTGTTGTTGTGTGTGTGTGTGGGGGGGTGTGCTTTATCATTGAACCCAAGACCTTGTGCAGGCTAAGCACATATTCTACCACTGAGCTACATCCTAGATTCTTAAGGCTTTTCTACAAGGGGCACAGATTCCTAGAGGCACCCTGGTACCTTTGCAGTTGTCAGCATGAGGCCAATGTGGGCAAGTGTTTTCCTGGGAGAAAATTCTTATCTTTTGGGACCAAGTATTCTTTCTCCCAAAAGAGGCGTACAAAGGATTGCATGCCTTTTCTGGAAGTCAGGAAATAGCTGTAAAAGCAGGGTTCATGCTTCTAAACAACACAACAGTGATACCTCTGAAACACATGCTTATAATTAAAGACACAGAGTGGGCTTTGTTCCCCCATCTAGCCCCATGCCTGCATATTACAAAACCCAGTTATTCCTGCCATTAATTGGTTACTCAGGCACCACTGGCACAAATTCTTTGACATTCTTAAGGAATGACGGGCCTGTTTTCCAGTTTGTGGTGCCTAAGTAAGGGTGGAGGCAGTCTAGTCCATGGAGAAATCCTGAGTTCATAGGGCAGCTGGGGCACAGACCTGTGATCTTAGTCTATAACTCTGACTGGTCTGTTTCTGGCTAAAAGTGATTGGCTGAAACTATAATAGGTGTCTGGGACAGAAACATTAGGTCCTCAAATAAATTATGGAGACTAAGGCTGCCCAAAGATATGGCTGTTTTATAAGAAATGGCACTGTCTTTGTTCTGTCTTCAGCATTAGATGCTGTGTGTGACCCCTCAGGATGCTGCAGGCTGAAGTAATCAGATATGGCCTTCAGAACAGAAGATCAACACCCCCACCCCAATGCTCTGTAGTCCTCTCTCTGATCTTCATAAGTGAAGGAAGAGGAATAAGATTCAAACTCTGGTTTTCATGGATACAAAGTGACTACACATTAAGGATGCTACTGGGCTAGAAAGATGGCTCAGATTTTTTTTTTTTTTTATTGTCCATGAGTTACATTATTTAGTGGGCAAACAATGAGTTGTTATCCCCAATTCCCCGATGTTCCCCTCTCCAAAAGATGGCTTGGATTTTAAAGAAACTTACTTGCAAAGCCTGATGGCCTAGGTTTGTCCCCAGTACCCACATAAAGCCAGATGCATCTGGAGTTCGTTTGCAGCACCAGGAGGCCCTGACATGCCCATACTCACATGTTATCGCCCTCAAATTAATAAAAAAATATATTTTTAAAAAGGGGGGGAGGGGAGGGCAGCAGGGAATTGGGGATAACAACTCATTGTTTGCCCACTAAATATTGTAACTCATTATGGACAATTAAAAAAAAAAAAAAAGCCAGGTGTGGTGGCACACGCCTTTAATCCCAGCAGTTGGGAGGCAGAGGTAGGAGGATCACCATGAGCTCAAGGCCACCCTGAGACTACATAGTGAATTCCAGGTCAGCCTGGGCTGGAGTGAGACCCTACCTCAAAAAACCAAAAAAAAAAAAAAGGATGCGGAGTTGGCAAGATTGCTCAGTGGTTAAGGAGCCCGCCTGCAATGCCTTACTTCCAGAGTTTGATTCCCCAAAGTGGTGCATGCATCTGGAGTCCATTTGTAGTGGCTGGAGGCCCTGGCACACCCATTCTCTTTGTCTCTCTTCTCTCTTATTTCTCTCTGATTGCAAATAAATAAAGTATTTAAAAATCCTTTTAAAGAAAAAGGATGCCACCTCAACACCAGAGAGCAGTGGTGTATGCCTGTAATCCATGTACGTAGGAGGCAGAGGCAGGAGGGTCCCTGCAAGTTCAAGGCCAACCTAGTCTACATAGCAAGTTTTAGGCCATCCAGGGCTACACTGTGAGGCCCTGACTCCAAACAAAAAATAAAACCACCACCACCACAACAACAAATTTACTGATTTTTTAAAAAAGAGAGTTAAACGACATGACCAACTCTTCTGGTTCTCACTTTCTTTGGTTCTATGACTAACACCTAAAGAAAAATGAACGGAACAGAAAGAATATGATGACCTTACTATGATGAAATGCTGGAAATGACTGAGGATAGAGCTTGTAAATCTCCCGAATAAATAGTTAGAGAAAGAACACCTTTCCTTGGAGTTCACTCTTTCATCTGACAATTTCCAAAGAGGTCTTTTGTCTTAAGTTTTTTTTTTTTTTGGTTTTTCGAGGTAGGGTCTCGCTCTAGTCCAGGCTGACCTGGAATTCACTCTGTAATCTCAGGGTGGCCTTGAACTCACGGCAATCCTCCTACCTCTGCCTCCCGAGTGCTGGGATTAAAGGTGTGCGCCACCACGCCGGGCTTGTCTTAAGTTTTGTGCTGTCCTGCCCCATAGATGGAGTTGCTTGATGAGCAGACAAGTCTATAAAGTCACAGAGCTCACAGGAAGTGACATGGGCAGACAAAGAAAACAGAGAGCATCTAGAGCTTACTTTAGATTAGGGGTCAGGAGAGACTTTCTGGTGGAATGACAACTGTGCACTAACTGGTAATGTTTGGTAGCAGTCTGTATTTTATATGAATCACTATTTTTAAGCAAGCCTCCATATTGAAGTCTAACATACACCTAAGTTTTGATGAATTATCATAAAGGGAAGACACACTTGGAACACAGCACACTGCCAGCTCCAGCCTCCTCCAGCCCTGCTCCTTCCATCCCACGGGTGAAATGGCACTGACTTCTAACATGTAACACATTTGGTTTTGAACTTTATCCGAATACTCAACATTCATCTACAAGGCACATGCATGCTGTTGCATACCATAATAGTGTTTCCTTTCTGTTGCTGAACAGAATTTTGTTGTGTGAGTACACCAGTTTGCCTATCTGACGGCTGGTGGATTTTCAGACTACTCAGTGTCTGGCTATTAGAAGTGGTGTTACTATAAACATTTCTGTACATGTCGTTGGCACATGTGTGCTTTCACTTCAGTCGAGAAAACACCTAGAAGCAGAACTGCTGCATTACAGGGTGTGTTCAGCTCTACGAGATGGACACATGATTCTCCATGGTGGCTCTACTATTCTATTTCCTGCAATAGTACATGAAAACCCCAGTGGCTTCACTTTCCTGTCAACATTGGGTGTTTTCAGTTTTTTCCATTTTAGCCCTCTGGCTAGTACAGTGGTACTTCATGATGTTTGTAATTTGCATTTCCATGATGACTAATAAAATGGAGCAGCTGTCATGTGTTTACAGGACTTTTGGAGGTCCTCTTTTGTGAACCCAGTGCCTGTCCACGTGTTGTGATGGGGCTGCTGCCCAGCTCTGTTTGCTAGGTGTGCTTTCTGTTCTCTTTCTTGCCTTTTCATTCTCTTCATGGTATCTTCCACTGAAAAGAAATGACTATTTTTCATGCATTTCTTTTTCTTTTTTACTATATAGCCCAAGGCTGGCCAAGAATTTGTGATCATCCTGCCTCTGTCCACCCACACCTCTGAGTGCTGGGCCTAGAGGAGAGTGCCACCACACTTGGCTTGCATTTGCTAATGTTTTCCATTGTGGTTAACAACTTCGGTATCTTGTTTAAAAGATCCCTGATATCCCAAAATATTGAAGATATCTCCTATGGTACCTCTGGAATCATTATTTGAAAGAGAAAGATAGAAAGAAGCAGAAAGACACAAAATGGGCCCACCAAGGCCTCTAGCCACTGCATATGAACTCCAGATGCATGTGCCACCTTGTATATCTGGCGTTACATGGGTACTTGGGTCCTTAGGCTTTGTAGGCAAGCGCCTTAACTGCTGAGCCATCTCTCCAGCCCCTCCATCTTATTTTTTGAGATAGGGTCTCTCAGTGACGTTGGAGCTCAATGGATTGGCTAGATAAGCTAGCCAACAAGCCCTGGGGCTCCTCTTGTTGCTTCTTGTTTAGTGCTGGGTTTAAAGGGTCTCACTGGGAATTTTATATGGGTGCATTTTATGTGGATATGAACTCAGGTCCAGATGCTTGTGCAGCAAGCACTCTATACATTAAGCCATCTACCAGCCCCCAGTTTTCATCTTTATCTCCATTTCACACAATGGAAAACTCAGAGAAGTTTAATAAGTTTACTAGGTTTCCCCATGGTTATATAGCTAGCTTTCAAGTGTTGGTAGGGACTGCAAGCCAGATTAGTCTGATTCTAGAAATAAGTACTTAAGTGCTTCATGTGCCACTTTCCTTAACCCTAAACCAGGGAAATTAACACAAATATGTCAGTTTTTTAAAAATTCAATGCCTTGGGCTGGAAAGAGGACGATTGCTTCCAGGGCACAAGGACCTGGGTTTAATTCCTAGCACTCCCTCATAAGCCAGATGCACAAAATGGTGCATGCATCTGGAGTTCATTTGCAGAGGCTAGAGGCCCTGGCATAACCAAACTCTCTCTGCCTGTGTCTCTCTGCTTACAAATAAATAAATAAATAAATAATTTTTTTAAATCAATGCCTTAAGTCACCATTTCTAGATTAAAAAATCTTCTTTGGCAATCACAAAAGGATATTTTCATGATAGACTCTGAAAAACAAAGCAACAAGAGACCAAAACCTCTTGGATTCCTTCTGCAGCCCTGTCTATAGAGGGATAGTCATACTCAGTTGGTTGCAAGGGTGTTCCTGAGGCCTAGCTGCCCTCTACCTCTCCTGTTTCTTCTTTTTTTTTGGGGGGGGGAGGGGGTTTCTTTGAGGTAGGGTCTCAGTCTAGCCCAGGCCAACCTGGAACAGTCTGTAGTCCCAGGCTGGCCTTGAATTCATGGCGAGCCTCCTACCTCTGCCTCCCAAGTGCTGAGATTAAAGGCGTGCGCCACCAGCTTTTTTTTTTTTTTTTTGAGAGAAAGAGGAAGAGACAATGAGCATGCCAGGGTTTCTCACCTCTACAAACCATGTTCCAGATACATCCACCACTCTGTGAATCTGGTTTTAAATGGTTACTGAGAACTCAAACCTGGCTATCAGACTTTGCAAGCAAGCACCTTTAACTGCTGAACTGTCTCTCCAACCCAACTTCTACTTTAACTTCCATTGGGCCTCCACTGCCCATTTTTGAAATTTATTTGCAGAGAGAGAGAGAGAGAGAGAGAGAGAGAGAGAGAGAGAGAATGAATTAATGAATGAATAAAAGGGTGTGCGAGGGCCTCCAGATGTGTGCACCACTTTGTGCATCTGGCTTTACATGGGTATTGGAGAATTGAACCTGGGCTGTCAGGATTTGCAAGTAAGCACCTTTAACTGAGCCATCTCCCTGGACCCTTCTTTCTTAACTCTGGAGCTACACCTGCCAAATTACTTTCTTCTACTCACAAGACCTTTCACACACCTGATCTGTGCATAGAATACCCTCCCTCATTCCTGGCTACTTCTTTTTCTTTGTGCACCTTTTCCGGGTACACTTAGTTGGTGAGGTCCTCTAGGGTGTCATCTGGTTTGGACACTCCTGTGAACCCCCACTGTAGCAAGTCACACCATCTTGAGGTTCTGCTGGCTCTCCAAGCAGACTGAGACTGCTCTACTCTGCAAGTGGGCTGGTGGCTAACAGAATGACACCCCACCACCACCACCAAGAGAAAGAATTTCCAATAGGTCCAGGACATTTCTTTGCTAGAGGTGGCCCATCCGAAGGTTTAGGACAGAGATGGACATAGCTTCTGTGGGGTCCTGGGCTTTCAGCTGAACTAGAGATAGGACTAGGGGAGTGATGGGAAAGGTTGGACAGTCAGTGTCTGTGAACAGTACTGCAGGCGGTGACTAAGCATTCACATGAAGCTCCAACTAAACCAATGGCCAGCAGCAGCAGCAGCAGCAGCCACTTTTGAGAAGGATTCATCCCACAGTGAGAGCAGGGTACTGAGGGCACTACTTCCTGTTCTCACCAGTTTGGAAAGGGATGGTTAAAAGGCAGGCGACACAAGTGCAACACATCAGAAAGGAGAAACCTCTCTAGTAAGGACCTTGTCAAGCAAGGAGACCGGACTCTTCTATATGGGTGGAGGGAGAGGCCACTAAATAGCCCTCAGGCTGCTCCACTCCTTCCAATCCCAGGGACCAGCTCAAGGCAGTATAGCCTCAACACTGGAAAGTCTTTGAAATCTGCCAAGCTATGTGAATGTGTGCTTCTTTTTAATGAAGCATGTAAACTTTACTTTCATGAACACCTTCCCCACAAACATCAAGCTATTTAGCTCTCTTTTTTTTTTTTTAGAAAGAGAGAGAAAGAGAGAGAGAATGAATGGGCACACTAGGGCCTCTAGCCGCTGCAAACCAACTCCAGATGCATGCTCCACCTTATATATCTGGCTTTACATGGGTACTGGGAATTGAAATCAGGTCCTTCTGCTTTACAGGCAAGCACCTTAACCACTGAGAAATCTCTCTAGCCCCTTTAGCCCTCTTTTATCACTAGAAAAATGAAGAAAGCTGTATATGGATATATATACACAGATATGCCAACTTCTACTAGAGTTTTGTCAGTTGAATATATGCTTACTTTATAAACTAAATTCAAAAAATAAAAAAAAAGCTGGATGGAATTTAGCCCACATTATCCAGTTTCTCAATTAATTCCTATTTTCACATCTGCCACTGGACAGCAGTAGGGATGAGAAGCCTCCCTGAGGAGGAAGCCAGTGCTGTCCTCCATGGCTTCTTCTATGTGCTCAGCTGCTTTAGAAACAAGGTCTGACTGCTCTTTTATTTTTTTTTCAGAAAGTTGTGGTTGTTCCAAAAATTAGCAATATTCTGACACAAGAAATATCCTTAGTTACGTTTTTTAAAACTTGAGGGGATTTATTGACAGTTTAGGAATTTTAAGAAAATCTTCACATAGGAAAAGATTCTGTGCTAGAGAGGTAGTTCAGTGGTTGAAGGTGCTTGCTTGCAAAGTCTGATGGCCCAGGTTTGATTTCCCAGTACCCACGTAAAGCCAAATGCACAAAGTGGCTCATGTGCCTGGAGTTCTGCAGTGGCAAGAGGCCCTGATTTGCCAATTCTCTCTCTCTCTCAGCTTAAAAATAAATAATATGTAAGATATTATTTAAAATATCAATTAAAAATTTTCATTTCTTCTTTAAAAAAAAGAAGAGTTTCTGTCTCTAAGTTATGTCTTATGCTAGAAATAAGTTTCTGAAAGTATATGCCAGAGACCATTCACTAATGCTCAAAGCTAGAAATTTCTGAACACTCTCACTTTTCCCACTGAGGACTGCCACAGAGGTTGTATAAATATGGAAGATTCCTTTTCTGCCCAGTTATGAAAATGTAGTCACTGTCACTGTTCCTTTATGCTTCCTCTGCTGTGTTACTATACTGCAGATCCAGGGCGGCAGGGTCATGTGAGATAGTACAGACGCACTGTGGACAGCATCTCTGTGACATGAGGTTTGCGCACAATGCCACTGGATAGTAAGAGCTCCAGGGAGTGGGCAAGGGCTATAGTGCCCCACTGAGTTAACTATTCACAACAGAAGAGCAGGACTCACACGTGGTGCCTGGAGGGAACCAGCAGCGTCCTCATCCCCACGTAGGCAAGAGAGACAAAGGATGGGAGAAAACAAATCATGACCTATCTAAGCCCCCTTTGCTTGTTAATTCAGAGACAAAAACTTGCTTGGTAACTCCAACTGCCTGAACAGAAATCACTTTCTGCCCTGACTGGAAAAGGCTTTGTGTAGGGAGGACCCAGATGAGTGTCAACAGTCAAGTAACTGCCTCAGTGGCTCCCTAACACAGGAAAGGCAATCATCTGTTCCAAAGACACAGTTACTGTTCAAGGACAGAGGATTTTTGTAAATAGTCTCAGTGAAATAAAAGCTTATGTAAAGGATGTTTGCTTTTTTGTTTTTACATGTTTTAAAAGAGTGATGTCCTTCAAATCAAGTATGTAAAAATTATAATAACCCTGCTTCTCAGATACAAAGTCAGAGACCAATTCCAATTACAAACCACATTGTATGGAAAGGGGGAAACAACTCTCAGTGGGGTTTATTGGGTGATGGGGAGTCTTTTCTCTATACTTTAAAACATGGTCCAAGTTTTGAAGCCCAGGCCAAGGGCGTGCCTGATGTTCTGGGCTGCCCAGACCCTGGCAGATGTGTGAGTGACCAATCCCAGAACCACGGGCTCAGCCTTCATCTCTGCTCTAAGCTTCTGACACCTCCTTGCATAATGTCAAGTGTGAGAAGCAAATACTGGTCTGATCCTTGTGAAAGGAGTGTGTAAAAAGAAAGACAACCCCACAGATACAAACAACAAAGTTTTTTTTCACTTGAAGATATTGTATTCTATTTCTACAAGTTTTCTAAGTTGGAACATTTCAAATATGAGATAGTATTAGATTCAGGTTCAGTAAGAATTATTGTAAAACCCTGAATCATGACCAGAGAAGGGACTAACCAGCCTAGTCCAAAGCACACCCAAATCTACAAGAACCTCGTGTAAACAGCATAGATTACATTAGCAGGCCTCCCTGGGCCAGTAGTCTTCTTCCCACCTCCTTTCACCTACCTCACCCTCACCCTCACCCTCACTCCATGCTTACATAACCTTCAGACTGGAATTCGGAAATCTCTCTAACCCTGTCTGCCGCTGATAGAGCTGAGCCAGTGGCTGGCAGGGACATAATCCAATAGGCGAAACTGGGAACACAAATTCACAGTCCCTGTGTGAGCCCAGAGACTGTGCAGGCAAGGATAAAAAAAGACTTGCCCTGTCTGTCTCCCTCCTCCTCTCCTCTGGCCTGAAATTGCACTGACTTCACCCAACAGGCACCTGACCCTCCCGGATGAGGTGGGAGGGGCTGAAGCCCTGAATGGGACCATGGTGGGGGTGGAGGTGCAGGCACAAACCATATTTAAGATGCTGACTTGGTGGAGCATTCAGGCTTAGAAAGGAAAGCGATTGGATATCCACTAAGTTCCACTTCAGAAACTCTAGCTTTGAGAAAGGCTAAGAAGGAAAGAAAACGACAGTGCGAGGTCATCCAGTGTGAAGGGGTAAGGCTTGCTTCCAGTCTCACAGGCCGCTGCTAGGTACACCCAGACTCCAAAGGAACAAATAGCCTTCTTCCCCCAGCACTCGACAAGATGCTGACAAAGGCCTGGCTCTGTATGTTCTTCATGGCCTTCATCAGCCACCCGGTGTGGCTGCAGAAGCCCCCCAAACGCAAGAGCCCCGCACAGCTCAAAGCAGCTGTGTGCTGTGAGGAAATGAAGGAGCTCAAAGCCCAGGTGGCCAACCTCAGCAGCCAGCTGGCCGAGCTGAGCAAGAAGCAGGAGAGCGACTGGGTGAGTGTGGTCATGCAGGTGATGGAGCTGGAGAGTAGCAGCAAGCGCATGGCATCACGGCTCACGGACGCCGAGAGCAGGTACTCTGAGATGAACAACCAGATCGACATCATGCAGCTGCAGGCGGCACAGACGATGACACAGACCTCGGCTGGTAAGAGCACATATGCCCACTACTCAGCACCTCCCGTCACATGGCCAAGGGGCTCCCTGTCCCATCACTGCCTTTAGAACAACTGCTGGGGGCTTTTGGGAGACATACTTCCCCTTTAGTAAAGGCTCATGGAGAATTTCTTTTGGCTTGTAAGGGTGTGTAAATTTAGTCAGAACCCACAGGTCTCATGCACTCACACTCCCTCCCTCTCATTCTCCCTCTACAAAGTTTCATCTAGTTCAGGCTAGCCTTGAACTCTTGCTCTTCCTGCCTCTGCCTCACAAACACTAGAATTATATGCATGAGCTACCTTGCTTGGCTCTACTGGCTCTCTTAATCACACAACACTTCAACAAATTAGGAGAGTATGAATTCCCACCTAACAGACTATACTCCCCAATCTCAAGGAAGCAGGAATGAACACTACCCTTCAACACCTGTTACTCTGCCTAAACAGTTCTCAGAGATCCCTAGGGTTCAACAGGAATGGCATTAATGAATGTTATATCTTCTCTCTGTAAACCCAGTTCATTTCATGGCTCAGACTGAAATGTAGGGACAGTGCTTATAGCTACTGGAAGAAACCCTCTGAGCTCAGGAAAGGACAGGTTCTAATATAATTTAGTTCTGATATTTCTATTTCCCATGGCCTCAAATAAAATTCTCCTAAAGAACACAGGAAATAACTAAATGCAATGCTGAAAAAAATAGCCCAAAGCGAGGCATATTTTATGCTTTCTTGGCAATAACTCAGTTGTTGCATAGATGAGCCAACACAAATTTCTCTCAGAGAGAAATCTGGTTTTCTGAAATTACTGGAAAATATTTGAAAGGAGCGTATCCTGTAGATGCAGCCTTTCTAGCTAATATAAAAACTGCTGGCTGCATTATAAACCAAGTCAAGAAGACATGATTAGCTTACAAAGAGTAAGTCCCTGGCTACCCTTGGTTCAGATGAGGAAAGGGTTTTAACTTAAAAGTTGTTTGTTTTTCAAGGTAGGGTCTGCTCTAGCCCAGGTTGACCTGGAGTTCACTATGGAGTCTTAGGGTGGCCTCGAACTCAGTGATCATCCTATGTCTATCTCCCGAGTGCTGGGATTAAAGGTGTGCACCACCATGCCCAGTGAAAATTCTGTTATCTAATTAAACAAATGTCTAGACCACTTTCAACGCATGACCTTCCTGACTCAGTTTGGGAACAGAAAGGTATTCTCAGGTCATTTGCCTGATAAGTGAGTCCTGATTTAGTCTGTGAGGTGAAACTAGGTATGTGGAAGGCCAGGCCAGGCAAGAGGAATCTGATGGTGCCAGTCACTTCCTGCTCCTCCAAACAGGGCATGTTTTTACCCCCAGCAGAAGACTCCTGGGCTGGTACAATGCCTCTTACCACACCTCTTAATCTTCTTGCTCAGAATGTATTCATTATTTCTCTTTACTGTGATCAGGTGCTGGGTCACCTCTAAACTCTCTGAGTAACACCTGGAGCAAGCATTGAGACTTGCAACAGTAACAGCAAATGAAGAACTCTAAGGAGTGAAAGTGTACCTGATTTCCTCTCCCCCAACATGCCAGCAAGGAAACTGAGGCACTTTGGACAACTTCCACTGCCATCCTTGTGCTTTTCCCAAAGACTAGCCCAGTGGTCACCAGAAAAAAAAAAAAAAGTCCCAAGACACAGAGAGCTGCTCTCTGACTCTACCAGAAGACATAGAGAGCAGATGGCAGCTTCAGGGCAGTGAGAGCTGCTCTGACTCCACCAGAAGCAGCAACTTCTTGTAAACTCACTCTGCTACTTGGAATAAGAAGACAAAACCCTACACAGAGCAGCAGCTCCAGAGGCAGCAAAGGAAGCATTAAATCAACCCCAAAAGGGAAAATGTACAACCCCTGCTTCCTTGTTTTAGGCAAACTTTCAGGTGAAGGTCTCAAAGGGTTCCTCAGGGTTTTGGTTTTTTACTTGTGCATCTAGCAGTGTTAGATTGGGGGAGGGATAAGACTGAAAAATCAATCTCCCTTAACTAGGGTTATATTGGCAGTAGCCCTCTGAGATACTCAGCAACTAGGTGGCTGTCTAAGAAGCCTGCAGCTACTCACAAGGCCATCTGTTAAGTGGCCCTCACCTACCACACTTTCTAGGATTCATGGCCTAAAATTACAGTAAGATAACTTACTTCAGATCTATCTGGAAGCCACCTGTTTGTTCCTTGGGCACTACACTGCAGCCCTATCAGGGAAGTCCACACATTCCCCTCCTGACCTCCTGATACCCACCCTGTAAACCATGGAAATTACCCATGGGCACTTCATGGCAGGAATGCAGTCTTGGTTTCAAACCATCCAGTTTGGATGCAACAGGTATGCCCTACCCACCTTGGGATCATAGTCTTTGCTCACCCTTGTGTACCTCTCTTACAGATGCCATCTATGATTGTTCTTCCCTCTATCAGAAGAACTACCGAATCTCTGGAGTATACAAGCTTCCTCCTGATGAATTCCTGGGCAGCCCTGAGCTGGAGGTGAGGTCACTACTGCCCACTTTCCATGTTCTACCCTCTGTCTGTCTGTCACCCTTCAATGGCACAGAGACAACGGGGCTTGTCCTGGTCTTCAAAAAGGGAAAGTTGCCAGGCATGGTGGCATACACCTTTAATCCCGGCACTCTGGAGGCTGAGGTAGGAGGATTGCCATGAATTCAATGAGGCCAGCCTGAGACTACATTCCAGGTCAACTTGGGATAGAGCAAGATCCTATTACCCCCCCCCCCAAAAAAAAAAGGAAACTCAAGAGAAGCAAACACTCTCTAGAGAAGCTAGATGAGAACATTCAATTATGGAACCTTCCCTGCCAAATTCCAGGCAACTAACTTGTCCTCTTCAAATCATTTCACCAAATCTTCCAATTCTTATAACCATCAGATAACTAGCTTAAATCTCTTGCAATATCCTTGAGGAAAAAAAAAAGAGGCTGGAGAGATGGCTCAGCGGTTAAGGCACTTGCCTCCAGTGCCTAAGGCCCCGGGTTCAATTACCCAGGACCCACATAAGCCAGACCCACAGGTGGTGGCCCTGGTGTTCTCTCTCTCTCTCTCTCTCTCTCTCTCTCTCTCTCTGTATCTCTCTGCTTAAAAATGAATAAATGAAAAATATTTTAAAAAAAGAATATGAAGGTGGTATACTGGAAACATTTGATTTTCTTGTTCAAGCTGTATACATTCCCCCATCCTCAATGTATGGATTTTTTTTCCCAAGCCAACCAGCACCCTACTTTAGACTTTCAACACTGAGGTAGTATTGCTGCTGCAGTGAGTCTGGGAGTGCACAAGCCACTGGCTCTGTGGGGAAGCCTGCCCTCAAACTCCTGCTGCCTGCCCCAGCGAGGCCCTGACTCCTCCTTACTCTAGGTATTCTGTGACATGGAGACTTCAGGTGGAGGCTGGACCGTCATCCAGAGACGCAAGAGTGGCCTTGTCTCTTTCTACCAAGACTGGAAACAGTATAAGCAGGGCTTTGGCAGCATCCGTGGGGACTTCTGGCTGGGAAATGAACACATCCATCGGCTCACCAGACAGCCAACACGGCTCCGTGTGGAGCTGGAGGTGAGGGTGAAACCCAAAATCATGGAGGCACCAATCCTAGTCTGCTCACTATAGGCTGCATTCACTGTGAGTTTCCCTGATGGTTACTATTTCTATTTCTCACAAAATAGTGCTATAGCTATCCAGGACAAGGTAGCCCCAGTACAGAACAGAGCAAACCCAGCAGTCAGTTGGGTCAAAATACCTTCTTTGCTTGGGAGGTCTTTTAGGTGTAAATCTTATTGGTACTAGTTTGTGACCCTCTAAGAAAACCTTAAAGAACTATGTCCTAACATTACTTCATAACATCTCTGAGTGGGATTTAGACAAATCATACATCTATACCTTTAGTCAGGGAAGTGACAGGATATAGAAAGACCAATCAAAGCCATATAGTAACTAGAGAGAAGTTTAACCCAAGACCCATCTTTGCTGTTTCCCAGCTAGGATGGTATAATATAAGTAACAAGTAATAAAGTCTTACCAAATTCATACCTATAAAAAGATATTTGGTTGGGCATGGTGGCTCGGGAGGCTGAGGTTGGAGGGTTGCCATAAGTTTGAGACCAGCCTAGGTTACAGAGTGAGTTCCAAGTCAGCCTGGATTGGAGTGAAATCCTGCCCCAAAAACCAAATAGATGTTTGGCTGTGAGGTTCAAAAGAGAGGAGCAGTATAGTACTTACTGTATGAAATGACATCTACAGTTTCTCTAAGGTTCTGCTCTACTCCACTAGGATTGGGAAGGCAATTCACGCTATGCAGAGTACAGCCACTTTGCTGTGAGCAATGAACTGAACAGCTATCGCCTCTTCCTGGGAAACTATAGTGGCAACGTGGGGAAAGATGCCCTCCTTTACCATAACAACACGGTCTTCAGCACCAAGGACAAGGACAATGATAACTGCTTGGACAAGTGTGCACAGCTCCGCAAAGGTGAGATTTGGGAACGGGAAAGGAGAAGTTCAGGTATAAACCTACAAGCCCCCCTGTAAGGACAGAGAGTGCATTACAGCTGTGGCTGGAGTTCCGCTGTGGCATCTTCTTTGCTAGCAGCTGTCAGCCCACTAGCCCAATCTGTTTCTTCTCATGCCAGGTGGATATTGGTACAACTGCTGCACAGATTCCAACCTCAACGGAGTGTACTACCGCCTAGGGGAACACAGGAAGCACATGGATGGCATCACCTGGTATGGCTGGCATGGAGCCAGCTACTCCCTCAAGCGAGTGGAGATGAAGATCCGCCCCGAAGCCTTTAAGCACTGAAAGGAGGCCTGCTGCAGAACAGGACTGTGGGAGTGAGACAAGTGGAGGCTGGGGAGGGCAGAGCAGGACAGGATGAGGGTGTAGAAAGGGGAGAATGGGAATAGTCTATCATCTCTAAGTGGAAGAGCCACTCTCTGCAGAGCACGACAGAACTCTAGTATCTGTGCTCAAGTGAGCACATGTGCACAATAACATTATATGTACCAAAGATGTTATAGCAAATGGGTGTAGCAGTTAAGTCCAGTGGTCCTGCCAGACTTCTTGGGGGACAGGACTGAGTACACTTTCTCTGCCCTTGATCCCTAATGAGCAGCACCTCTTTTCCACAAGTGGAAAACAGTAATTGTGAGCTCACTTTATCCATTTTCTTCAAGGTTTATGCTGAGGGCAAAAAGGAAATCACCTTGCTAAAAAGGAGTATATTATTTTTATTCTCACAGGAGAAGCCTTGAGGATTACAAAAGAACTTTATAAGGTGGTAGAAAAAGAGAATTTCTGTCTTTGAATCCAATTACCTCAGTCTATAAGATTAAAAAAACAAAAAAAACTTGTTGAGTTGGAGATTAACTGCTCCAGGTTGAACTTATTTGGAGAGACTCCAGGGTCCTGAGCCTTGCAGTCAGAATCTTGGTACTTCCCCTGCCCACCTGAGTCTCACAGAGGAGGAAGCCCCAATGAAAGTTTTTCAGAAATTACACAAAACTGCCTTAAAACATTCCCACTCAAAACAGACATATCCATTTTGGTTTTTATCTTATCTATAAGAAATGGCTGGAAAATGAAGGTAGATGGAGCTATGGTTAAAAGTTTATACTGTACATAGCATCTTGCTTTGTAAAAATAAATCAATATTGTAACTTTTGTTTTAAATATTCAAAGTGTCTTTTCCTTCTATAATAAACACTATTAAAATGTGAGCATTTTCTTTCATAATTAACACTTTAGAGCATGGTAAAAACTTCAGGTAAAAAGCCAGAGTCAGCAGTGACTCAGAATTTGTTCAGGATTTAGGGGAACCAAAGGAGGTGCAGGAAGCCAATGAAGAGCAGGGGGGTGGGGGAGTTGGGCAGGGAGAAAGGACAAAAGCCCTGCAATGGAGTGGATCCTGGGCCACTAACTATCCCTCACCCCACCTGCTTTCAAAGTGCTTCGCAAAGAAGGATTTCTACTTTCTAATTAAAAACAGGCAAATTATCTTTAGGGCTAGAGAGATGGCTCAGGTAAAATACTTGCTGTAGAAATGTGAGGACCTAAATTAAGATCCCCAGAACCCATGTAAAGCCAGGCATAGTAGTGCATGTCTTTAAATCCACTATGGTAAGATGGGAGGTGAGACAGGAGAATTTCTGGAAGCTTGCAGGCCAGCTGGCCTGGTATATGTAATAGTAAACAACATGAGATCCTGCCTCAAACAAGATGGAAGGTGAAAGCAGACATGAGGTTATCTTCTGATCTCCGCAGACTGTTGACACATGCAATCCTATACTCACACACATATACACACTAAGATAATTTTTTGTTTGTTATTTTTGTTTGTTATTTTTGAGGCAGGGGTTCACTCTAGCTAAGGTTGACCTGGAACTTACTCTATAGTCCTGGGCTGGCCTTGAACTCCAGTGATTCTCCAACCTCAGCCTCCCGAGTACTGGGACTAAAGGCATGTGCCACTATGGTCGTCTAAGATAAAATCTCTAACCACAAGAAATATCAAATAATTTTCATCTTTATAAAAAAAACACCCCCTGAAGTCAGTGAGTATAGGTAAGCCATTATTCTTAATATTTTCTATTGATTGCTGGGGAAATTCATCTTAAAAGCAAGAATCTTGGGAATTGTTTTAGAGAAATAGAGTAGGGGTTCCTATGGGACAGATACTCAAACAGAAGCTTCCTCAGGCTCAGGAGGATCCAGGGTGCTTAGCACCACACTACCAGGAGAAATGGACAGAAAGAACAGGGCAGGAAAGGAGAAGAGAGCATGATGCCCCTGGCAGAAGGAGCTGATGATTTCCTCTGAAAACCTTGGGGGCTATTAATTTAAACCAGCCTTTGTGATCTCTACACTGCTGAAACTTCTTGGAGGGGGGTCAGAAGGAGAGGGAGAGTGGCTGGCATAGCCAGCCCCTTCCCCACAGTGGTGTGGATTCCAACAGCAATGCATTTCCCAAGCACCTGTTCAGGTGCAGGCTGATGGCTAGCAAACCCCACTCTTATGTTCTGGCCAACAAGAGTCCCATAGCTGTTATGTGTGTGTTCCCTAAAGAACCAATATTCTCATAATCCCTAAGAAGCAATTATACTTTCTCATGTATGTCAAGCAGTTTATACTGCCTCCATGTTAGCCAGGTTTGGAGATTCCATGTGGGATTTAATTTGTCCTGGAGAAGACGAGTCAACAGGTAGGAAACAAGTAGACATTTATTTTTTAAAGTAGGGTCTCCTCACTAGCTCAGGCTGACCTTGAACTCACTCTGTAGACCCAGGCTGGCCTCAAGCTCACTGTGATTCTCCTACCTCAGCCTCTCAAGTGCTGGAACACCACCATGCCCTGCTAAGAGGACTTATTTTTAAAGTTTCTATGATTGTCTCAAATATGAGGAAAAACCAAGGATGAGATGAGAAGGCTTCAAATAGGTCTTAGAAAAGTCAGTAAGGACACAAACAGAAATTGAACTTGACATATTCAGTTACCATATTTTCTAGGCAGGCTCTCTACCACTGAGCCAGGCCCCCACCCCCTAAGTTACCACATTTCCACCAATTATATCACAAGTTGTGCTCCCAAACAGAGATGGGAGGAAATGCAGGTCTTCACCTTTACTGTGCTGAAGCATTCCTCATGGGATGGCATGTCTGTTAATTGTCCCTACATGGTACTTCATAAATCAACAATCTCTAAGTCCAATGTACCTGGGCAGAAACATAATGTTATTTCTACCTTTTGGGTCACTTGATGAAGTATTTAATGGAAAGCTTTCAGCACCCGCTATAGGCAGAGCTTTCTGAGAACCCAGCTACTGGATTCAAGTGGAGTTCCTCATCAACCAACTGGCGAGCTTATTAGCTGCTGATCTGTCCTGAATGATCTACAGTTACATGATCAACCATGTTCACATTTCCATGAAGATAATTAGATTGCAGAGCTAATATTCTTTTTTAATCACTAGGGAAGTGAACAGTTCTCAATGAGCTGAAGCTAATGTTTCCAGCTGTTTGTAATTTTATAACAGAACAAAATTTATTAATAAGCAAGCACTTTTTTCCATACTCAGAGGACTCAAGCCTATCTTAGGAGAGGAGGGGATCTCAGATTTTGCTCTGCCTTTGATAAAGAACTCCAAAGGAGGGAACCAGGCACTAATAGAGTCAGTCACTATGATCCAATCCTGCCTTCGTGTGGCCTTGGAAGCCCAGGAACCAGTACACCTACTCCTTCCCATCCAGAGTGCTATGTAACCCAGATATCTAAACAAAGACATGCTGCTGTGGCCAGAGAATTGCTTCAGATATATTTCACTGGACAAGAAAGCAGCCATTAGAAAACAATGAGAGCCCAGGTGGTAAGGGTCAACAGATATGACAATCATGGCTTGACTAATGGGGATAGCTATCTATTGTCATTTACAGGTTTGGCCCAGACCCCAGTGGCAGACTTCACACAGCTGAAGTCTACAAGTGACTCTGGTGAAGTGGTACCAGGCAGTGGGAGAAGGGAGGTCATTCTAGATAAAACAGCAGATGAAAGTGTTCATGGCTTACCTAATGAGGGACTCAAGGATGGCAGGGGTGGGACCTTTCTGGAACTCCAGTTCCTTGTAGTGTAGTGCTTTGGCATATGCTCGGCACTTGGCAGCCCTCTCACCCAATAGAACAATGCCATTGTCGTCTCTCAGTGGCAGAGGGCCCTAGAGGAAAACATTAGGAGATGGCAGATAGAGCACAAACAAGAGCGGGATACATACAGGCTGCTCTCTTCCCAACCAGCTGGGTCCCTGCCATCCTCCAACTGGACAGTGAGGAAGAGTCTCACCTTGTCACTGTGTTCCATGAACTCAGCCAAGTTTAAGAGGGTTTGTGTGACCTCAGCGATGTCTTGAGAGGTGAGGGCCAACTCAATGCTCCTGATGAGCTCATCCTGCTGGTCTTCATTGAGTTCAGACCAGCAGGACACAAAAGCAGCATTGAAGAGATCCCTAGAGACACAGGAGAGTGGAGAAGGTGTTTACAAGCCCTCCCATGCAAGCTGCCCAGTGCCACAAAGTCATCCTGGCAATCTGCTTTGGGTACTGCATATTAGAGTTATATAGATCCAGGCTGTATGACAGAACTTGCAAGAATGATCTAAATCTTCCCCAAACAATATGGTAAGCCATTGGTCATTAAGCACTTGAAACAAAGAAGTGAATTTTAAATCTTACTTAATTTCAATTAAATTAAAAGAATCATACATGGGTAATGACTACCTTTTTTTGAGACAAAGACTCATACTGTAGCCCAGATTGGCCTCAAAATCAGAGCAATTCTCTTGCCACAACCTCACAAGTGCTGAACCTAGAGGTGACTACTATATCTTTTTTTTTTGTTTGTTTTGTTTTTTGAGGTAGGGTCTCACTCTAGCCCAGGCTGACCTGGAATTCACTATGTAGTCTCAGGGTGGCCTCAAACTCATGGTGATCCTCCTACCTCTGCCTCCCAAGTGCTGGAATTAAAGGCGTGTGCCACCACACCTGGCTGTATCTCTTTCTATGGTGTGAGAGAGAGATAGTGTGTGTATGTAGTATATGTTGTATGGTGTATGTGTGGGGTAGGCGGTCTGTGTGTACACATGCAGAGGTCAGGAAAGTGTTAGACATCTTCCTCTTATGCCCATTCGAGTGTTTACTTGAGATGGAGTCTCTCACTGAATCCAGAACTGCCATTTTCAGACATACTGGCTGGCCAGCAAGTCCCAGAGTATCTCTGGTCTTGGTCTCCCAAGGACTGGAGTTATAGAAATGTGTGGCCATGCCCAGCCTTTTTTGTGTGGGTGCTGGAGAATCATACTCAGAGTGAATCAGGCTCACACCCTCATGCTAATGTGGGAAGTGTTCTTACCCACTGAACCATCTCCTAAGCCCGACTATGGTATTTCACAGAGCAAGTATACACTGTGACATACAGGGGACTGTGGGAGAGTGGGATGGGGAGGAGAACAGCAAAGAACTTGTCTTCACAGAAATATTCCTTGGCAGTTTCTGAGTCATTTCTCTTCACTGAGGGGATGATCAGGAAGGGCACTTCTAACACAGAAACTGGAATTAACAGATTTAGGAAGTAACAATCCTTATATGATTCTTGGGTAATGTTCAAAGTCTTAATCTGGGAAATGGTAAACATCTGCTATTGCTTTTCATTTAGAATCAGAACCTTCACTGGATGGTTATATGGAGAAAACAAGGCAACACTAGAATTTAAGAAACTAGAAGCACCAGCAAAGAGAATCTACATTCACAAGTCTTAAAGGTTCTCTCCATCAATCCCCCACAGCTGGGCCTTACACACACCTGGAACAAGAGGTGGTATTTCTGTGTATGTTGGGGAGGGATACTCGAGTCTCTTGCTGCTGCAAATGAATGCAAGATGTCTGCACCCCTTTTCCACCAGGCTTTAGGTGGTGCTATGGAATCAAAGCTGGGCCAGCGGGCTTTGTAAGAAAGCACCTTTGACCACTGAGCCATCTCCCAGCCCCAACATGTGCTATTTCTAAGATATTATAATGACTTCAAATCATTATAGCATCACATAGGTGGACATATTCTGGCACCCTAAACATCCAACCCTTCCTCCTCCACTTTTTTAAGGTATTGTGTGGGGAGAGAAGTTGAAACTAGAACACATACCTGTAATGGATGGGTTTAGCATTTGATGCTTCTCTCTGTTACATATTATAAGATTAAGCTAGACCAATGTGTATCATTTTGGAATGTGAAGGGAAGAAAATAAAAAATTTTAAAGATAACCTGAAGACTAAAAATTGTATATAATTAAGTCTTAACCTTCCTAATCTGGGTCAGAGGCTACACTGGAGCCCAAGTGTGCACATTAGGAAATAAGTCAAACACACATATGTATCTTTGGGATGGCTCTGTTCTCTGGAAGAAGTGACCTCTGTATAGTACATCAGCCAAGTATATCAATCCATGAGAACAAGGAACTCCTAGAAACTGTTTCTAAAATATTAAAAGTGACTGGCGGAGATAGTTCAGTGGGTAAAGTGTTTGCTAAACAAGCATGAGGACCTGAGTTTGGAACCCCAGAGCCCATGTATAATATTGGGCATGGTGGTGCACCCCTGTAATTCCAGAGCTGGGGACGCTGAGACAGGAAGATTCCTAGGCCTTCTAGGTAGTTAGTCTAACTGAATTGCTGAGTCAAGGTACAGTGAGAGATAATGACTCAAAATATAAGGTAGAGTGAAATCAAGGCAGACATCCAATGCTGAATTCCACTCTCCACACTCACCTGTACACACATGCAAACATCTACTCACACATGTCCGTACATGTGAACATGCATACATACATGCACATCACACATACACATATACATGCCAAAAATACTTAAAAAGAAATTAGAAGCCGGGTGTGGTGGCGCATGCCTTTAATCCCAGCACTCGGGAGGCAGAGGTAGGAGGATTGCTGTGAGTTCAAGGCCAACCTGAGACTACTTAGTGAATTCCAGGTCAGCCTGGACTAGAGAGAGACCCTACCTCGAAAAAAAAAAAAAAAAAAAAGAAAAGAAAAGAAATTAGAGGAGCTAAATCATGGTATCAAAGCCATAGCCTCAGGGATGATCACTACTCCTGCTACATTCACAGAGCAATCCAGCTGTGCTGATAAAAGGGAGATGAAATGCCTGACTTCTACTATTTGCTAATGAGAAGGGTTACCAGTTAATTAAGTCACCATTTTGTGCCTTATTATAAGCAATAAATGTCCATTGCAGAAAAACATTGAAAACAGGAAAGGAAGCGGGCCAAAGGAAGCCCTGGTACACCATACCTGGCTATCGGGTTGTAGGCCTGGGCCAGGGCCCAGCATGAGCGCAGGGAGGGTGATGAGGAGTCTTTCAGCAGCTCCAGGCTCAACCGCCTCAGCCATTCCAGCCAGTCATCTTTGGAGACCCTTCTGGCAGCTCCCCAGGCCTATAATTCCATAAATGACAATGGAAAAACAATCAGTTGTAAGCCCAATCGTAAAAAGCTGCCACACTCAATGGTAAGAGTTCATATCTCTTATGTAACTTATTGGCTCTCTGATATTTTTGTTGTTTTGTTTTGTTTTTGAGGCAGGATCTCCCTCTAGTTCAAGCCGACCTGGAAATCACTTTGTTTAGCTTAGGCTGGCCTTGAACTCATGGAGATTCTCTTACCTTTAGCCTTGAGTACTGGGATTAAAGGCATGCGCTGCCACACCTGGCTTTGGCTCTTTGATCTTTGACATATTACTTAATACTTCTGCTTCAGTTTCCTCATTTATAAAATGAAGATGACAGCTTCTACTTCACAGAGTGTCTTAAGGATTTACTAGGTTAAGTGTGACGGATTAAGAACAGTGTTTTGCACAATATTAGTGCTGTGTGTAAGTGCCTTTTTCTTGATGTCTGAAATACCTGGTTGGAATCCTGACCCTGTCACTCAAAGCTGTGGCACTGAGCTTCAACTTTCCTCATCTAAAAACAATGTACCAAGGAGCCTAGGGCAAGCAGATGAGCATGAAGTGGTTGTGGATATCAAAATGACATCTACTCGAACTGACCTAGCCATAGCTACTGGACTTCTTTTTTTCCCCCCAACTGGATTTCTAACTTCAAAACTATGTTCTTAAAAGAATCCACTGAGCTGGGTGTGCCGGTGCACGCCTTTAATCCCAGCACTCAGGAGGCAGAGGTAGGAGGATGGCTGTGAGTTCCAGGCCAGCCTGAGACTGCATAGTGAATTCCAGGTCAGCCTGGGTTAGAGTGAGCCCCTACCTCGAAAAATCAAAAGACTTCACCCAGTGGAATAGACATGGGGGATTCATGTAAGGTAGAGCAGCTCTCAAACTTCAGCAGTCTGGAATGACTCTGACTATCATCTCCCTGGAAAAAACTGGAGATCTGCTCCTGCTCATGATGACTTGCCAAAGGGTGAAACCACAGAAACTTTTTTTTGTGTGTGTATGTGAACTTCCTACTTTTTACTAATTACTATTATAAAATTATCTAAGTCAGAAACAAAAACACAGAGGGTCATAACATACTTGAGCAAAAGAGATTCATTTGAATGCATAGGTATCACAGATCTCCTGGAACATCATGTCTATTACTGACAGGAAACAAACTTTTACTCTATGGCTCAACCAAACTGGAGATATTGTAAGACACACTGAAAAAAATTATGATTAGCCATGGTGGTACACACCAGAAATCCTGGCACTCAGGAAACAAAGGCAGGAGGATCACAAATTCAAGACTGGCCTGGGCTACATAAGAAGGTCCTGTCAAAAATATTAAAATATTTTTTTAAAAGGATACTTTATCCTCTGCTTTTTCTCTATCAAAAATATTACAGCCAGGCATGGTGGCTCATGCCTGTAATCTCAACACTTGGAAGGTGGCAACAGAAGGATCAGAGGTTACGTGGTAAGAAACTATCTCAAAAAAAACAAAAACAAAACCTCAGATCTGGTGGTGCAAGCCTATAATCCCCGCACTTGGAAGAATGAAGCAGAAAACTGCCATGAGTTTGAGGTCATCCAGGGATACATAGCAAGACTGTCTTAAAACAACAAAAAATCCTTAAAACAAAAACAAAAACAGCCGGGCATGGTGGCACATGCCTTTAACCCCAGCACTCGGGAGGCAGAGGTAGGAGGATCACCATGAGTTCAAGGCCACCCTGAGACTACATAGTGAATTCCAGGTCAGCCTGGGCTAGAGTGAGGCCCTACCTGGAAAAAACAAAAACAAACAAACAAACAAACAAACAAAAAAACCAGAGGCTGGAGAGATGGCTCAGCAGTTAAGGCAATTGTCTGTAAAGCAGAAGGACCTGAGTTTGATTCCCTAGGATCCATTTAAAGCCAGATGCACAAAGTGGCACATGTGTTTGGAGTTCGTTTGCAGTGTCTAGAGGCCCTGGCACCTGGCACACCCATTCTCATTCTCTCTCTCTCGCCCTGTCTCAAATAAATAATTAAAATAAAATAACACACACACACACACACACACACACACACACACACACACACACACACAAAGTAAAAAATAAAAAAAATAAAAAAAAAAAAGAAGAAGAAGACAACTAAGCTCATGGTACCCAAATTTCCAGAAAAATACTTGGGTTGGTTTCTGGTTGGTTTGAATTTAGGGTAGCAGGAGATGCAAGTTTTGAAAAGAGAGAATACAACTCTCCTTCCCAAGTCCTCTGGAAACAATGGACCTGCCTTTTGGAGGTTGATGGTGCTGACATGCAGTTTCTTCATGGGTCCTGTTTCTACTGGTCCACTAGCTAATGCGTCCCCTTGGCCGCTCCTCAGCATTCGATGCTGGTAAATCAAAGGGTCTTCTTCTTCATCAGCAAGTGTGTATCCCTGCAACAGAGATAAATAGAACACACCTGCACCTCCTCCAGACGCTCCCAGTTTACAGAACTTGCATAACCCTCTGGAGATCCAGACCTTCTAGAAGAGCCAGCATTTCAACAACACAGTAAACAAGGGCATATATCCACAAAATGAACCCCCAGTGAGCTGACCTCCCACTGTAGGTGAGTTACTGCTGGTCACTTCTGGCCACTGACAAGAACAGTCATGTGAGCACAGCAGTGGTAAAGATGAAGCAAGTATACAAGTGACCAAGTGTCTATAGTACAGGTGGCACACAGCCCACTGCCTGTTTTTGTCCAGACCAAGAGCTAAGTATGTTTTTTACAATCTCAAATGGTTCAAGAATAAAAATCAACAGAAGATTAATACTTTGCAATACACAAGGATAATGCAAAACTCAGATGTCAGTGCCCATAAATAAAGTCTAACTGTGATATAGTCAAGCTCAGCAGTTTCTGAGCTGCACAGGGCTGCTGTTCAGTTAAGGCAGAACGGCCGGGCATGGTGGCGCACGCCTTTAATCCCAGCACTCGGGAGGCAGAGGTAGGAGGATCACCATGAGTTCAAGGCCAGCCTGAGACTACAGAGTGAATTCCAGGTCAGCCTGGGCTAGAGTGAGACCCTACCTCAAAAAAACAAAAACAAAAAAACAACAAAAAGAAAAACAGTTAAGGCAGAACAGTGCAGCTGCAATGTAAACCACAGAGCCCACAGCGCTGAAGAAACTATCTGCACCAAAAAAGTTCGCCAAGAAGTTCAACATGGGCTGGAGAATTGACTCAGCAGTCAAAGGTATTTGCTTGCAAAGCCTGATGGCCTGGATTGGATTCCCCAGATGCACTGAGTGGTGAATGTGTTTGGAGTTCATTTGCAGTAGCAAGAGACCCTGCTGTGCCCATTCTTCTCTCTCTCTCTCTCTCTCTCTCTCTCTCTCTCTCTCTCTCAAATAAATAAAAATATTTTTAAAAAATTAAGTTGGCACATGCCTTTAATCCCAGCCAGCACTTGGGAGGCAGAGGTAGGAGGATTACTGTGAGTTCGAGACAAGCCTTAAACTACATAGTGAATTCAGGTCAGCCTGGGCTAGAGTGAGACCCTACCTTGAAAACAAAACAAAATAGACAAAACAAAAGTCAGGCATGCCAAGAATAATAATTTACAAAAAAAAAGAAGAAAGTAGACATATTTCTTAGCTAGAGGATGGAACACCAAGGAGAGAAAACACTGGAGACGGGAAAAATAGGACACTACTCACCTTGACTATCCTGCAAATGAGCACATCATAGCGCTGGTGGTTGATTCGGTGTCGCACCAGTACTTTATTCACCATGGGGATGAAAATTTGGTACTAAGGCAGGAAAGAGGAAGATAAAGTAGTAAAACTACTTTTGGGTGTTTGGCTAGTTCTGTTATTCCCAAGAACCCCTCTCACCACCTTAGCTGAAACTCCTGTCCAAGTCTCCACTGTCTTCCTACAGTGACCTCTCCTAGGTCTCTTGTCCCCAGTGTATTTTCCCATCAGCATTGAGAGGCATGATTTTAAAAGATCACCAATGATAGTTTTCCTATGCTCCAAATCCCCCAGGGCTTCCAATCTTTCTTAGAATCCCACGTCCTCATGATGGTCCCCACAGTGACCTGCACATGCTAGTGGGCTGATGATAGCAGAGACAACTAAGCTTCATAGACCGAGTTTCTGAATCGGCACATCTGGCACAGGCTCAAGATCCCACTTTCCTAACAAACACACAGGTTTACAGATGGTGACTGTCCCAGGAGGGCATTTTGAGGCCCTTTGCCTCTAAACTTGAGTCTCCACCCCATCACACCCACTCTAATCCCTAGACCATAGCTACAAACACTTCCCCAACATTGATGAAGAAACATTATTCTCCAGATGTGCCAGACTCTTCCAGCCTGCTTCACCCCATGCACTGGCTGCTCTGCTGTCCCTGTCTGGAATGCTGCTACTGCATTCAGGTCTGTACTCAAATGTCAGCTTACAAGGGCAGTTCTCCTACCTACCTTGAATAAATAGCATTTCTCACCAATTCATCATGCTTATGACATAAACTAGGTTTACTCACTCCACTGTTTTTTTCTTTTCTGTTACCTCTTGGGCTAACACTTAGTCCACTCAAGTGGCTCAATTAAAGTTTGTGGAATGATGAACAACATGTTATCTAATGGTGGTTGAGATCTATATTCTAACTGGAAAAGCTGACAAACTCTTCTTCCCAAATAAGAGCACAAGACCTGTTCAGAACTCCCACCTTACCTTCTTCCCCAGCTGAAAGACAAGAGAGGACAGTGTGTCCATGGCTGTAGAACGCAGCTCTGGGCTCTGGTCCAGTGTTCGAACAATTGGGTGAATTATCCGGGAGGCATAGTCAGTGAAATCCAGGGACTCTGTCAGGCGGTCCACAGTCTCCAGGGCTGCCCTACAACAAGTGCACACCCAAGCTACCCTAGCCATCAGCACTGAGGGAATGGGAAGGGATGGCTTTGATGTATTGGAGGGGGGGAGTGGGGGAAATTCCCACAAATTGGGGACAGTTCTGGACTAAAATAATGGGAGATGAAATTAAAAACCAGAAAGCTGGCCTGGAAACTTGGGAAAGGGCATTTTCAGCACAATTCTGAAAGTGTAAAGGCTGCTGGCACACAAGGGCAGATGCTCACTTGCGCGACGGCAGTGGGACCTCAGGGGCATCAAATAGCTTCACGATGGGAGGTAGCAACAAATGCAGATAGTCGTCTAGGTTGGCACCAAAAAGCTGGATTGCCGCCAACAACTGAAAAGAGAGCATGATGATGAATGAACAAACAGGTATCAAGTAGGCCAGGACATGAATGGGGCAGTGGGTAGGTGATTCAAATCTCTGTTGGGACTCTGAAAAGCTCTGTCAAGCAGCTTTGAATTGTATTCTTTCCATAGCCTCTTTCCCCTTATTTCATTTGATTACATAGTATTTTGCTTCTCTGCTGATTTCAATGGATAATCAATCAGTTGCTAGATAATAGAGAAAACTGGCTCAAGATGGAATGTTTACCAATAACAATCCATTAAAGAGGAGACAAAATACAGGGATAATCAAGAGAGGACTGAGAATATTCTGTAAAGAAACTGCAAGCATCAGGTATCAATGGGTGTTCCTGTGATTTAGTCTCGTGGAAAAGACATCAGGGTTTCACACCATTGAGTTGATCATCCAAGGACTCTGAGAGGCTGAAATCTCTCTAGAGCATCCCTGGCTGCTCACCTTGATGGAGACAATGCGGCCTGGGCTGTTGTCATGCATGAAGACACGCAGCATGTGTGGGATCAGCTGGGGCAGATACAGCTTAAATTCACCTCCGAGAGCTACCACGATTTGCTCAATGAGAAGAATGATTGTGCTCTGGATTGAGGTGTTCATAACCCAGAATTCCTATAAGGAGGAAGAGATAGAAGGGCAAAGTCAGGTGCTCCTCTGTTCAAAAGTGAACCCAAGATCTGAAATGGCTAAAAATAAGCCAGGCATTGTGGTACATGCCTTTAATCTTAGCACTTGGGAGGCTGGTGTAGGAGAGTAGTTCCAAGTCAGCCAGTGACAGAGTGAGACTCTACATTGAACTCACCCCAACCCCAAAAAAGAAGCAGCAGCAAAATGTAGTAAGCAGGCAACTCCTTCCCATATCCCTTTAATTGGCCATTATGATATAGCTATACAAATTCAACTGTACTCCCAGGTGCTCCAGGCTTCTGCATGCCCCTGTGCTTACTCATGCTGTGTCCTTTGCTAGATGCCCACTGCTTGCTCAGTTAAGCTCTGGACTATCTGTCCCTTGTATAGCCCTTCTTCTGCAATCAGCCACCTTGGGTCCCTTTATGTGTTCTTCTTCCCAGCACTGGTAAGGTTAATTCACTTTGTTAATCCTCTTCTACTAGACTATAGGTTGCTTGAGGGCAAGGAATTGCTCCAGTTCATCTCTATAGCCCCAGAACTTAGAAGAGCACCTGAAATACTCTAGTCATTCAGCATGGTTATAGAACAAACAGCTGTCTAAATCTGAGTCACTCTAAGAGCTCCAAAGTAGTATTTGGTAGACACTTTATTGGGGTCCCACCTGATCTTGATCAGAAGGCGATTCTAGTGTTACCAAGATTTCCTGCACCTTCTGGATTTATACTTGAATAGAGAACATCTGATACCCATTTCCTCAAAAATCTATCCATGAGGCCTGCATAATGACAGAAAAGAGCATTTTTATATAAATCCACAGAAGTTGCTAAATAAAAATCTGGTCAGCTGGGTGTGGTGGTGCACGCCTTTAATCCCAGCACTCAGGAGGCAGAGGTAGGAGGATCACCACGCGTTCAAGGCCACCCTGAGACTACATAGTGAATTCCAGGTCAGCCTGGGCTAGAGCGAGGCGGACCCTAACTCAAAAAACCAAAATAAAACAAAACAACAACAACAACAAAAAAAAAAAAACCAAAAACTGGTCAATGGGCCCCAGATCTTGCTTTGGAGCTGCAAGGTAAACTGGCCCAAGCCTCTGACTCCAGGAGAAGCTGTCATCTAGAAAGTCACCTCAAAAAACAGGTGTCTGTAACCTTCTTAAAAACCTTTAGAGCAAGAAAGTTAGTGACAATAGAAACCCTATCAATGGTGGCAACACATACTTAATAATGTTCTCAGAGTGAAAACCAGGATAGTGCCAGGCATGTTGGCCCATGCCTTTAGTCCCAGCACACAGGAGGCAGAGGTAGGAGGATCACCTTGAGTTTGAGGCTACCCAGAGACTACATAATGAATTCCAGGCCAGCCTGGGCTAGGGCAAGACCCTACCTAGAAAAACCAAAATAAATAAATAAATAAATAAAATCTCTCTCAAATGAGAAGCTTTACAGCAGAAGGATATATTACTTTTACTTAACAACAACAAAAAATTGTGGGGGCTGGGAGATGGCTCAGTGGTAAGAGCCCTCGATAGACAAGTATGAGGGCCAGAGAAGGCCTGATTTGTCCTGAGTCTAATTTGCCAACACCCACATAAATGGACAGGCAGGGCCATACATTATCTGTCACCCCAGTCTACTGTAGAATAGAGACTAAGAGTCTCTGAACTTGAGAAAATGGCAGCTCTGGGTTCAGTGAAAAGTCTGTCTTCAAGAAAACACATAGTAGAGTGACAGAGGAAGATAACTGACTTTCTCCTCTGGTCTCTGTATACATCTTCACATACACAGGTGCATATGCCACACACACACACACACACACACACACAAAACTTCTTTAGCTGGGTGTGATGGCTCATGCCTATAATCTTAGCACTTGGGAAACTGAGGAAGCAAGATTGCCATGAGTTAAGGCCAGACTGATCTACATAATCTTAATCTACATAATGAGTTATGGACAGCCTGGGCTATACAGTGAGGTTCTCGTTTTCTCTCTCTCTCTCTCTCTCTCTCTCTCTCTCTCTCTCTCTCTCTCTCTCTCTCTCACTTACACACACACACTCACACAATTTTTTTAAAAGCATTAATAACTGAGAATATAAAAACCAAGCTAGAAAATTCTGGCAAAGTTTACTTTTCACTCTGCTGGGAGAAAAATATTCTCTGTGAAAAATCTATGTTCACTCTAGATAAAAACACTGGTTTTCAGGCCATGAGTCTGTCTGATGTTCATTCCCTTGGATTGCACTCTGCCCTCTTCAGAGAAAGCCTACCTGCTCCTAACCGCACCACCACAGGCGCCTCACAGGGTTTCTCTACTCAGAGAAACCAGCAGCCTGCCTGGGGAGGTGGGCTGGATCACTGCTCACAGACTGTTCTCTTCCCAGGCTCAAGGGAGCTCGTTAAAATGTCCAGGACCCAAGAACTCCTGCTATACATCTCTACTGAAATGAAATGAGCACTGTATACTCCAGGCAGCTCCCTTCCTCAAATCCCTGTGCTCTGCTCATACTGCTTTTGGGGAGGGAATGATTCAGAGAGAACTTGAGCTTCCTACCCTGAGTACACTGTTTCCTCCCTGCCTCCCCACACGCACCCCAGGGACATTCATTTGGTCTGAATCTTCCTTGTACTTGGTCCTCTGTGGTAGAAGTAGGGAATTGAGCAGCTCTGAATGATTTATACATGTAGAAGCTTTGCAGCCCTAAGACCTAAGTGTGAGGAAGTCCACTTGAGAGGCTGGTCACTTTGATTTTGGTCTTGCTGTCTCCTGCAAGCTAATTACAAAGGAAAGGGGAGGGAAAATAAATCATCACCCAACTTTCTGTGGATATAGGCCATGACTGCAAAACAGCCTTTCCCACAGAATCATTTAAATCACCTAGAATAGTAGAAAATGATACTGATATTATTGTGGTGTCTTCCAGTCCCTACTTAATGCATGTTATCAAACTCTAGGCCTAAACCTTCTTCAGGTGCCACTGCAGCCAGAAGATGCCACTCATGCTTTCATGAGAGGATGTGGGACAAAGCATTACCTTGGTCCTTTGTACCTGACAGATGACTATGGCACTTCCCAATCCCCCCTCCTCAGGCATGGTTTTACAGGCAGTAAGGAACAGAAAAGCACTGTGGTAATATTAAAGTGAAATTGCTTTGTTGTGTGCCAGGTAATAACTCTAGCCTATCTCAGGCAGAACCGCTGCTTCAGGATTCCTCCTGGGACTTTACACCTTGTATTCTTGTACTTGGGAGCTGGGAAGCTTAGAATAACAAAGCCCCCTTTCCCCAGAATCCACTGGGCTTTGTTCTACTTTTAATACTTGGCTCACAGCTCCACAATGACCCATGAAGAAAACATTCATGCTATTCAAACTCATTTCTGATCATCCCTTGGCTCATAAACAGACAAGAAGGTAAAAGCATTAATTTCTACTCACTCTCATGAGGGTGACTATTTCATCCATATAAGGTCTGATGTGGCTTTTCACAAAGGACACCAACATTCCCAGCTGCTGGAACAGAAACTGAAACAGACAAGAGATCAGAAGGTTGGTACCACGAAGGATACAGATCTCTCCTGGAGCAAATACAACTATGGACTTGGTATCCACACCACCCCATCTACTGAAAATATGTTCCCAAAACAGACTTAAAACCTATGGTGGTGATGGTGACATTGGCCCCACACATCAGGTCAGTCTCTTATTAGATGGCAGAAGCTTTAGGTCAGACCAAATGTTTTATATCACTTTGACCTTTGTGGCCTTCATTTAACCTTCTTGTGCAATGCCTCTTCAGTGGAAAACTGGAGATAACAGTACTTTTTTCACAGAGAGCTGAATACTACTTGGTGTTCAATGAACAGCATGGAAGGATTTCTGGAGTGACAAACAACTTAAAAATGAACATAAAATTATTAAATATAAACTCAACTTGGCCCTAATATATTCCTACTTACTTACTATGATAAATATAGCTAAATCTTCATTATGGATATTGTAGCTCATTTATAAGCAATTAACTCAACAACATCTCTCTTTTCTTCTTTCTTTGGAGACAAGGTCTCATGTAGTGCAGGCTGACCATGAACTTGCTCTGTAGTTAAGGATGACCTTGAACTCCTGAGCCTCCTCCCTCTATCACCCAAGTGCTGAGATTATAGTTTACCATATTCAGCTCTCAATTAGGTTTCAATTAAATGCTTTTAAGAAATAAAAAACCCAAATGGAAAACAAACAGAGAGTGACTAAGTAAGGAATAAAGAGACCCATAGACAGATGTGATTCTATCTAAGATGGTATCTTTTGTTGTTGTTTTGAGTCCGGGTCTCACTGTGTGGCAGTCTAGACATGAACTGATTGATTGTGATTCTCTTGTTGCCTCCTAAGAATTGGGATTACAGGGGTGAGCCTTGTGACTGCAAGAAGCTGCCATCACTACATAAAGCCGGGAATAAGTAAGGGCTTCAGTAAGGGAAATCCCAATGACATTCCAAGTTAGACTTATCTTTTTTAAAAAATATTTTATTTATTCATTTTCAAGCAGAGAGAGAGAGAGAGAGAGAGAGAGAGAGAGAGAGAGAGAGAGAGAGAGAGAGAGAGAGAGAGAGAGAGACTCTACCATAGCCACCACCTTGTGGCTTATGTGGGTACTAGGGAATTGAACCCAGGGCCTTAGGCACTGGAGGCAAGTGCCTTAGGTGCTGAGCCATCTCTCCAGCCCTAGACTTATCTTTAAGGTAGTATGTTATTTTGTTAAGATTTTCAGAAAAAAAAAAGGGGGAGATGGATCAGTGGGTAAAAAGGAGTGGCCATGTAAGGCCCGAGGGGCAGGCATCTCACCCACAGGGAAAGCTCAAGGGTCCATCACTTTTCTCCTCCCTAAGATTCTTCTCTTAAAAAAAATTCTTATTTATTTGCAAGGAGAGAGAAAAAGAGAGAAAGGGAAAAGGGGGGAGAGAGAGAGAGAGAGAGAGAGAGAGAGAGAGAGAGAGAGAGAAAGAGAGAAAGAATATGAGGTAGCTAAGGCCTTCAGCCACTGCAAACAAACTCCAGATGCATGTGTCATTTTGTGTATCTGGCTTTTACATGGGTACTGGGAAATCAAACTGGTCTCTTTAGGCTTTGCAGGCAAGCGTCTTAACTGCTGAGCCATCTCTCTAGTCCTTCTTCTCTTTTTAAAGCTCTGAACATTAGTATTTATAAGACTCATGGTTTCATTCCTGAAATGTATGTATGGCAGACTTGATATCCCAATCTCCCCCACTATGAAAACTGAAAGTTAAAGAATTAAAAGAGAGATGATCATTAGAACTGAACCTTTCTGCATACAGGCAGAACTGCAAAGAGCTATTTTAAGAGAAATTATGAATTTAAAAAAAACAAAACAAAAACCCTTTCCACTGGCTAAAGTAGGTAAAGTAATTTGTCAGTTTTGAAGTGGTGCGTAGATGATAAAGTGTCCCCTAAGAGTTGATCATTTCAGACCTACTTCCATATGGGTTAAGCTACTTGGGTGGCCTGGAAAACTCTAAATCAAGCAATTCATTTCGAGCTTTCCTAATCACGTGACAAAGGCAGACACACAAGCACATGTGCTCCTCTCTGGAGAGGCAACGGCAGAGGAGAGGTTCTAGTGCTGCTTCAGGGAGCTCCACAATGAACTTGACACATGACCCACATAAAATACACTGAGAGAGATCACCAAGGTGTGACTCATGAAATAAGCAACAAAACTAGATCATCAAAGATTTTAAATAAATGGTATTAACAGACAGAAAGTCAAAATAAAGCCAGATGCACAAGGTGGCATATGTATCTGGAATTCATTTGCAGTGGCTGGAGGTGCTGACACACCCATTCTCTCTCTCTCTCTCTCTCTCTCTCTCTCTCTCTCTCTCTCTCTCTCTCTGTCTTTTTCTCTCACTCTCTCAATTAAATAAATAAAATATATTTTTTTAAAAAAGAGTGATATAACTAAAAAATAAGTGAAAGGACTGAAGAGATGGCTCGGCAGTTAAGGCATTTGGCTGCAAAGCCTAAAGATCCAAGTTCAATTCCCCACTACCTATGCAAAGCCAGATGCACAAAATAGCCCACGCACCTGGAGTTCATGTGCAGCAGTAAGAGGCCTTGGTGTACCCATATTCTCTTTCTGTATCTCTCTGATTGCAAATAAATAAAATATTTAAAAAAGAATAATTGAAAGAGGGGAATGGTGGAGTATGGTGAAGCATGCCCATAATCCCAGCACTCAGAGGGCTACATAGTAAGACCCTATTTCAAAAGTTAAAAAAACGTGTGTGTGTGTGTGTGTGTGTGTGTGTGTGTGTGTGTGTGTGTGTGTGTATGGGGGCTGGGGAGATGGTTCAGTGGATGAAACAATAGCTGCATAAACATGAGGACCAGAGTTTGGATCCCCAGTACTCATGGAATAAGGGGAAAGAAGAAGGAGGAGGAGGAAGAGGAAGAGGAAGAGGAGGAGAAGGAGGAAGAGGAGGAGGAGAGCAATGTGATAACTGTAAGATGACCACCGAGTAAAGAGTAAAGTAGTAATAAACCAATATTTCTCAACAGAAACAAAAAGAAGCAAGAAAATGGTGTGATAATTTCTACAGCTGCAGGAGAATGCAGAATATCCTCAACTAGCTAAAGAAAAATTTATAAAGAGGGTGAGCAGGGTATGGTGGAAAAGGTCTATAATCCCAGCACCTGGGGGGGCTGAGGCAGGAGGCTGCAATTTATGGCCTACCTAGGGCTACACAATGAGACTTGGTCTAAAAAAAAACACCCATCAACAAAACAGTGAATAGTAGAATAGTAGATAATATAATAAAAAGGAAGGAAGATGGGCTGAACAATTATTCTAAATTTCATATATTATTCAGGGAAAGGATGGAGATACTAATTTTAGATTTTATTGCATTGGGTATGCAAGTCTAAAATCTTAAGGCAGAAAAATATAAAGCTGGATTTATTCCTTTTACTAAGACATATTCAAAAAGTTCAAAGATCTAAATGTAGAAAATGAAGTCGATCAAGTACATGTGTGATGGTTAGGTTTTGTTGTCAACTTGCTCTTTTTAGTATCTTGGGTAGGTCTCTGAGGATGTTTACAGGAAGGCAGCCTCTCAGCAAGGGGCAGGATGTAAAGAAGCTCAAAGAAGCTGGAAGGCAACATCCTTTCCTGTGTGGGCCATGCAGGAAGGAAATTCCAGAGACTCAGGAAGCCATTAAGTCTGGTGAAGGGTTGTAAGACCTCACCCTAAGCCTATATAAAGGGGAAGAAATTCTCTCTTTGG
>PVHP010010296.1:0-48082 GCA_004024765.1 Zapus hudsonius | reverse complement strand
CAGGAAGACTGGGATGAGTACTAAGATATACAGGATACCTTGCCACAAGGACTAATACAGACAGCCCACAGAGGAGGATATACAACTGATCAGGGATGGGGAGGGGGGGAATTGGGGAATTCGGGATAACAACGCATGGTTTGCCCACTAAATAATGTAACACATTATGGACAATAAATATATATTAAAAAAAAATTCTATAGAGGGGGCCGAAGAGCTGGCTCAGCAATTAAAGGGGCTTGCTTGCAGAGCCCGACAGTCCAGTTTCTATTCCCCAGCACCCACACAAAGATGGATGCACAAAGTGGCACATGTGCCTGGAGTCTGTTTGCAGTGGCAAGAAGCCTTCATTTTCTCTTTCTCTCTCTTAAATAAATGAATAAATAACATTTTTTGAAACCCTATAGAAGGCCAAAGAGTGATTTTTTTTTTTTGGGGGGGGGGAATCTACCTAATGAGCATTTTGGAAAGAAAAAGTAGAAAGATTTAAATATCTCCCAGATTTATCTCTGAATTTAAGACAGAGTTTTCAGTTCCATGAAACAAAATCATGCTGAAGACTATAGTTGAGTAAAGCAGTTTGTGACGTCTGCAGAAGTCATAGCATCTGTAAGCATGGCCGACTGCATTTTCTCCTGCTGGTAAACAGAGTCGATGCTCTTTACCCATGCTGGGGCTTGTCTTTGAGAGGTGTGGAAGCAGAGGAGCTCTGAACTTACTGGACATCAGAAGTAAACATTATAAAAAAAAAAAGACAATGGACCCAGCAGGTATCTAAGGAAGTAATCATACTTTCAGTCAAAATTGGGCAAAATCAGGAGGAAGGAACTTAGGCAGTAATAGGACAGGGTGCAGCAAGCATGCTCTGTACTCCAAGCAGTGGGTGTGCTCAAAACACAGTTACTTTCCTTACATGAAAAATGAGGACAGAAATTAGGGAAGACTAAACACTTTTACCTGAAATCGAATAGATCCTCACTAAAGGTAGAAATTGCTGGCATTCATTATGATGTATGGTTGGAACTTGTTAAAAAAGCTAATCATTCTGAAAAAGTTGCCTAAGAATAGTCCTGGAAGTGATATTCATTTAAGAGTTATTAGAGTTTCTACTTGGAAGGAGGTTCGTCAAGAGTGTGCATTCGGACATAGGGTACACTATTAAAGACACATTAATTGGTGGTCTCTCAGTAAGGAGAAATGTGATTCACACCCGAGAGACTATCTATAACTCAAAAAGGTAATGGTGAATATGTCTAAGCAAATTTTCTACTACACTAACCTCTCAGCACTTTGCCTTTCACTGGCATTAGGTTTTTTTCTGACATCCTACTGAGAAGCATTAAGCTTAACACGAGCTCTTTTAAAAGAAAGTATGCAATAGCCAAGTTTAAGCTGGTTATCATCTACTTATGCACGGCCCTAGGCTTCTTTAATTCTTTGTTCCATATTTCCATAATTATTTCCATCATTACCTGGAAAACATTATGTCAAGATTCTGTTGCTCCAATTAATGACTGTTAAACAGATAGGGTGAAATCTTTGACAGTTGAGAGCATATTTTTATTTCAGTTCATAATGGTGATTAAATAGTACCCTGGATATGAAACTTCAAAGCAGTTTGTTAGCTGAAATTAACATGTAGTCATCTTTGACTGAATCCCTTTGGACATTCTCAACTGTTTGGTGTACAAGGCAAAGTTACTTTTCTTTACATGGGTGTTTGAAGAGCCCTCGAGGCCTCTGAGTAATCATCTGGAGTGCAGACTCTTGAGGAAATGGTACAAACTTGCAAACACATACACACACACACACACAGAGAGAGAGAGAGAGAGAGAGAGAGAGAGAGAGAGAGAGAGAGAGAGAGAGAGAGAGAGAGAGAGAGAGAGAGAGAGAGAGAGAGAGAGAAGGCAGGGAACATGGTTATGGGGTCGGGATATTAAGTGAACTTACACATGAAGACAAAAAACAAACAGGAAAATTCATAGAGCTGGAATATTCTTCCTAATCTCAAGGAGGTATTTTCTCAATGTGAGTCAGTGACCATAGAACATTTACTTTCTATGGGAGGTAATGTATAGTAAGAAAAATGATACAGGGGAATGTGTAACTAGGATTCAGCAATCATTATCAAAGAAGTCTTGAATGGGAGATGCAATCTTGTACTGAAGACATTGGCAAAAACTAAAGGTGATGTGTTCCGTGCTCCCTGGTGTATGTGTGCCGTGCAGGAGTGGCCACTTGCATACTTATTTTTGCAGCTTCATTAAGGTGTAATTGATGCAAAATAAACCACATATGTTTAAAGTATACAATTTGAAGAGTTTTGACATACCTGTCATACCTGTGAAGCCATTGCCACATGGAGATAATGAACATATCCGTCACCCCCAGTGTTCCCATGTCCCTTTGTAATTGATCTACCTCTACTCCACAGGCAATTAGTGGTCTGCTTTCTCTCATAAGAGTAAGTAGCATTTTCTAGAAATTTATAGAAATAAAATCACAAGAGTTATGTGCTTGTTTATTGTGTCACTTTTGTCACTCTGTGATTATTTCAGGTTCATCCACGCCATGTATGGTAGAGTTCATTCCTTTTTAACTTTTACGACACATGAGGAACATCTGGAGGTCTAGAATTTTTGTTTTGAGGTAAGAGTTAAATATCTCTGCTTTGAACATTCATGTATAAATTTTTATATGGACATATATTTTCATCTCTTGTATAATTGGAAAGAACCTCGCTCTTCTTTTTCCAAAGTGAGCATTGCAATTGTCCCCCTGGCCCATTCCCATGCTAATTCTTTGGTATGGTTATTGTGTTTTTTTGAGTTTTGTGTTCATTTCTTATTTTCATTTTAGCTCTTATAATTGTTTTCTAAGGGGGAATCTCATTGTGGTTTTCTTCCTTGTAACTTTTACAACACTCTTTTGGATTCAAATGACTGCTGGGTATTCTATGACCATTGCGCGCGCGCACGCACACACAGATATATATATATATATTCTGTATATATTCTGATATATATATATATATATATCAGAATTAGTGTGATTTTTTTTTGCTAAAAAACCTACAGACAGGATGGAGAGATTGTCTAGTGGTTAAGGTGCTTGCCTGCAACACCCAATGACCTGGCTTTGATTACCCTGTACTCATGTAAAGCCAGATGCACCTGGAGTTCATTTGCAGTGGCTAGAGGTGCAGGTGTATCAATTCTCTCTCTTTCTCCCTCTCTCTCTTTCTGTCTCTTTCTCTCTCCCTACTTGAAAAATAAATAAATTGAAATTTAAAACCTTACAGGCATTTTTATTAGAGTTAGGTTAAACCTGCAGATCATTTTGGAAAGAATTAACCTGTTACCAACATTGACTCTTTGGATCCAAGAACATAGATCATATCTCTAGATATGAAGGTCTTCTTTAATTTCTTTAGGGTAAAACTTATCCATCTTTAGTCAGAAATATCCCCAATCTTTCTTATTTTGTTGAAATTATAAATGATATTTTTAGATTGGTTTAATTTTAAATTTCTATTTTTGTTAGAATATAGCAATACAATAAATTTTTATTTATTGACTGGCAGCCTCCACTCCTTCTAAATCAGTTGTCTTTCTTGAATATTTCTTAGACGTTTCTATATAAATAATCATGCTAACTACCAATAAACACGATTTCACTTTTAATTTAACAATCTCCGAGAGCCGGGCGTGGTGGCGCACGCCTTTTATTCCCAGCACTTGGGAGGCAGAGGTAGGAGGATCGCCATGAGTTCGAGGCCACCCTGAGACTATATAGTGAATTCCAGGTCAATCTGGGTTAGAGTGAGACCCTACCTCGAAAAACCAAAATAATAATAATAATAATAATAATAATAATAATAATAAATAATCTCCGACATTGATGTATGTGTTGATTCCCACATAGCAACATTTAGAATTTCCGCGCTTATTAGAAGTTATAGTAGAGGATATTTTTATCTCTGTGTAACATTTGAGGAAAAGCAGTAATTTTTCATCATAAATATGGTTAAATATAGCTTTTTATGTATGTACTCATCAGATGGAAAATTTCTTCTGCACTTACTTTGCTGAACATTTTAGAACATGGGTGGATGTTCTAACATACTTGGAGGTTACATTTTGTTGAATACTTACTATGTATGCATCAATTTTATCACCAAATAACCATTTTGGTGATTATTTTTAGTGTATTAATTAGTTTAATTTTTATAAAATATTTTTATTTTATTTTGCCTAATTCTCTATTTGCAAGCCGAGAAAGATAGATAGAAGAGAGATAGTCAGAGGGAATGGGCACACCAGAGCTTCCAGCCACTGCAGTACAAACTCAAGATGCATGTGTCACTTTGTGCATCTGGTGTCACGTGAGTATTGGGGCATTGAATCTGGGTCCTTAGGCTTCGCAGGCATTGTATTAACTGCTGAGCCATCTCTCCAGCCCTGGTTAATTACTTTGGTTCTGAATGGTAAACAATGATTACTTTCTGAAATAAACCTCATTGGATCACAACATATGTTCGTTTTATGTTGTGAAGCCATCTAAGCCTGAACACTTTTCCATGGAAAGGTCTTTCATTACCGTTTAATGTAATAAACAGGAATTTTCAGTTTGTTTCTTGACTGAGTTTTAAAATTTATTTTTTTTTCCAAGGAAAGAGAGAGAGGGAGAAAACGGTCATACCAGGGCTTCTAGCCACTGCAAACAACCTCCAGAAGAATGTACCACTTTACATGGGTCCTGGGAAATTGAACCTGGGTCGTTAGGCTTTGCAGGCAAGTACCTGAATACTTGAGCAATCTTTCAAGCTCTTGACTAAGATTTTTTTAAAGTTTTATTTATTAATTTTCATGTAGAGAGAGAATGTACACACCAGGGCCTCCAGCCACTACAAACGAACTCCAGATACATTCACTTGTGCATCTGGCTTTATGCAGGTGCTGGGGAATTGAACTTGGGTCATTAGGTTTTGCAGGCGAGCACCTAAACTGTTGAGCCATCTCTCCAGCCCCCCCCTTTTTAATTTGAGAGAGAGGGAAAGAGGCAGACAGACAGAGAGAATGGGCACACCAGGGCCTCCAGCCACTGCAAAAGAACTCCAGATGTGCCACTTTGTGCATCTGGCTTTACATGGGCACTGGAGAATCGAACTTGGATCCTTCTGCTTTGCAAGCAAATGCCTTAACTGCTGAGCCATCTCTCCAGCCTTTGACTGAGTTTCTTATAGTTCATTATCATGCAAGAAATTTGTCAATTTCATCTAAATTATTTAATTTCCCAGAAGAAACTTGTTCATAATGCTTGAACATTTCAGTAATATCTTCATCCTGTTACTGTCATAAAGTATGCAGTGATGTCACTTCCCTCATCCATGACTTTGGTAATATGTCATATTTTTACTTGATAAAATGGGCTAGCGTATCATAAGTTGATGTGTGTGTGTATGTGTGTGTGTGGCATATGTACATGTGTTCATGTGTGTGCAGATGCACATACCTGGTGCACATACGAGGTGGCCAGAGGAGGACATTGTGCTCAAGGTGACACATGTATTTGGAGTTTGTTTGCTCTGTTAAGAAGCCCTGGTGTGCCAATTCACTCTTTTTCTCTATAGCTATTTCTCAAATAAATAAATAAATAAATACTATTTTAAAAATATTAAAACAAAAATATGATCATGAATTACTTAGGTAATTGGTTTTAATTTAGACACACTTAGTAATGGCCAGAGCAACTACCTCACACTTAATTTCTCCACTGTTGTAGCAAAGCAAGGGTTCTATCACATCATATCCTGACTATCACATTCCAGTTGTGTGAGTTGTCGAAAATGAAACGTCCTTCTTGCACAAAGATAGTGGGTGGAACCCATGTCTTCGCTTTCATTTAGTTGAAGTGCACAGCTCAGGCATCTTCATTTGCTTAATGTTGAAAGGGTGTAGTTTTTTTTTTCAGAGACATTCTCTGATTTTGCTCATGTTAGACATATCCCTGAGAAGCTGTATCCAATAACCTTCTCTGCTCTGCTCTGAGCTTTAGATCAAGGTGTCATTGGAAAAAAATGAGAAAGCAAAAATAAACCGAATTAGGTTGGAACTGAGATTTTTAATTTAGCCTCATACTTCCCTCTTTCAGTGTGTGGAGCAGATAACTACCTTCTCAAGGGAATTCACGTTCTGATTTGCTTTCTTGCTTTTACTCTCATGAGAAACACCTGCAACATTTTAAGGAAATCACTGCCCTCATTTGTTCTCAATGATTTTCTCTCTGAATAACTGCTTTTATTTATTAAACACACGCTATGTTACCAACCTAGGACTTTTCGTTTCCACACCAATATTTGGTGGCTTTCTATTAGTACAGAATTTCTGCTATGAATTTATGTTAATTGTTAGTTAGGCTATCTGGAAATTTCTGGGAAAATGAGACCTTTGTGTTTTCTTCTGATTTTAATCAAGGAATTACTTGCCTTTAAGTTTAAGCTTCATCTTAAATTGCAAGACATGTGTCAAAGACTTGGTAAACACCAAGAGGAAAAGAAAATGAGATGGAGCCTCATGAGATTGGTCTTCCAAAGGCTTTAGCTGTGCCTCAGAGCACACAATGAGACGAGCTAGCATCTGCCTGTCACACCAATGCTGAAATAGCTTTTGCAGTGCCTGCAGAGGTGGCCCTATTGATGTGTGTGATGGAAAGGGAAAACCAGAGAACTGGAGTGTCAGCTCAGAGTGGAACAGCAAATAGCATCAACCTGAAGTTACCTACGTTCAGAAAAAGTCAAGAAGGAAATATGTGAAACCATTTCATTTTGTCATCATAACAGATATCTCGTTTATACTCTCTGCCTATAAAACACAGGGCTCCTGTTTTCAGAGAATGTAAGTTGGTGGACTATCACTAGGTTCTGCTCCTTTGTGTCTTCAAAAACTCTTTATTCCTGAAACTGAGAAGTTAGTACTATAAGTGCATATGTTTTATATTTGAAGAAGTAGCGCTAAGATGGATAAAACCAAAGTCAAAGGTCTTCTGTATGCTGGTCTGCTCTGCTCCTAGTCTGCTTTCTAGTTTGGGCCAGCTATCATTAATACTTTTTCCTCAGCATTTCTCTTTCTGGCTTTGCCAACGAATTACCTATGGTTGTATCCCTCCTGACTCAGGGTTTTACATGTCCAATATTCTCCCAGTTTTGCATCACTCACATTCAATGACTTAATATCCACCTTCCTTTGTAGCTGGAGTCCCATCATTCCGGCTTCAATCCTTAGAGTGCTTAAATAGAACAGAACACACCCAACTTCCAGTCAACAACATTTACCATTCTTCTATAATGACATACTTCATTTTACTCTTGAAATTTTTGCTAGGGGGGGAGTCTAACTACTTAATTCACTGTTTAGTAGACTCTCTAGTTGGAGACAGTATTGATATATTCTCCATTGACTCTAATCCTTTTTAACTAGTAAATATATTTAAGAGCTAAAGTATTAATTTATCATTAGCTTTATGTGCTAAGCATCATTGTAAACACTTCGTATACAGGATTTTAATTAAAAATTATAGCTAGTTCATACAGTTCACTCCATAGCTATCATAACAAATCTCCACAGACTGGGTTTCCACAATAAATATGTGTCCTCACACAGTCCAAAACTCAAGTGCACAATCTAGATGCTCTGAGGCCTTGCTCATCTCTTGGGGAGTGAGAGATTGCATTGGCTAATTTTGGGTAGTTTCTGACAATCTTTGTCTTTCCCTGGCTGAGAGCTATCCAACTCTGTCTTTGCCATGATATGACTTGGCTCCTCATGCGGAGTTCTCTGATAAGGACACTAATCACATTGGATAAAGGACCCATCATACTCCTGTATGACTTATCATTGCATCGGCAATGACCCCATTTCCAAACAAAGTCATTTTTTTTTCTGAGCTTCCCAGTGAGACATGAGTCTCTGACACACACACTCATACTGTGTATAGTATAATCCAAAGGTTCAGGGCCGTTAAGTAATTTGTGTAAGGTTCTATGTTTCATGGGAAGTTATGAATTAATCCTAAATCTCCAGTGATGAAGTCTGTTCTCTTAATCCCTCTGCTGAGAAGTTTAAAGAAATGTTCTAAGTACATTTGTAATCTAATTGGGGCAATAAGACATAAAAATTCAAATAGGAGCAAAAATGAAAGCTAAAAAGAACTGTGCAGGGTAAGCCACACGATGTCCCACTAATTATCATTCCTGATCAAATATCATACAGATATAAGCGAGTTCCATTACTCCTTTCCAAAAATATGAACTGAGAAATATAAACTACTAAACAGAAACATGATTTTTTCATTTGTAAGTATCCTCACTTTTGGTTTCTGCCCATGAAACTTAGAAACAATGCATTGCTAGACTCGGCCTTCTTGAACCTTGGTTTTATATTTCCTAGTCTTAAATTGAATCAGGTCACGACTATCTCACCGAAACTTATTTCAATTTTAATAGGTATTAGCTCTAAATAGCTTTCCCTTCGTTTCTAAAATCACACTTTGGAGCCCATGGGAGTAATAGAGCAAGCTCAGGGCAGAGAGGAAGGCACTTCTGAACCACCTGGGGAGCCCAAGGAGACAGAAGCAGTGCTTTGGGATCTTGAGAGTCAAAAGAGCATCATTTAGATGAAAAGTGAAGCTTCATTGGACCACACAAGGCTGGGGCAATAGACACTGAAGGAACCCTCACAATCCCAAACTCTGGAGTGCAAAGACACAATGGAGCTGTTACAAAGTTGACGTGCTGCCCAGCTTCTGAGCTACACTTCTTGGTGTTCCTAAAATCTCCCAAGTATCTGGTTTGTGTCAGAAACACAGTTGAGGGCTGGAATAAGCCAGTGTGCTCTCACCATGCAGTTTTCATTGAAGGAATGCATGGAGAGCCACAGAGAAGGAGCCAAGGTGCTCTTGCCCTGTAGTTTGTGTTCAGGGAATACGTAGAGTCACAGACAATGGGTGGCTCATCTCATATCAGATTCTAGATTGTTGGATTCTAAAGCTTGTTTTCTTATTAAGTTCACTGTAATTCCTCCCAGTAAAAGTAATATTAAATAGAAGTAACGTTTATTTAGCTCTTTATTGGGGGTAGAAATAGCACATGTTAAATACATTAAATATGTGAATAATTTTGTTAGATATTTAACATATTGTATCAGTTCATTCTTACCACATCTTTCTTTGTTCCTTAAAATAGTGCTTTCTAGAACTCGTATCATTATTTTTATACTACAGGGAGATAGCGTTTTCTAGAGCAGTCAAGGACTTCTCTAAAGGTATTTGATTAGGAAAGTCTAGAGGACTGGATCATGTCTGATGGCTGCGTTGTTACTTTTGTTTTTGTTTTCCAGTATGGAAAATCCCAGTCCAGAACTGTATATTCAGAAACGTGATGACATAAATGTTCTGATGTGTTTATCATCGCTTTAGCTCATTTCTTTGTTATTTAGAAATGTCTTAGTACAAGTTCACGATCATTGTCCAGCCTTTTTTTTAATGTGAAGTTGGGATCATGTGACTAGTTGTGGCCAAGAGGGTGCTCAGTGCCTTTGCTGATCAGCTGATCAGGTAAAATGACACAGATGGCAACTGCTCAGATAACTCGGTCACTGCTTGGAGAACAGCTGCATGGGAGAGCAATGGAGCTCTCAAAGTGAAAATACACTCACATGCATTTCCTATAAATATCTCTAAGACTTAAGGGATTATTACTGTAGCACAGCCTACACACACACACACACACACACACACACACACACACACACACACACACACGCACACCTTTTATCAGTGTTCTGCAAGGCACTTTCCTTATTCTTTACATATTGCTGTAAGAAGTAGTATGCTTCATGGGGAAGAACACTGTTTTTCACAGGTGTTGTCAAGGACATCTTTAAATTAATTCATGGTCAATGCACAATGGGCATTTCATTACTGGTCGGTTTAATGACATTGTCAGAAGTCCAGCATCCCACTAATGCATGCATCTTACTAATTAGTGCAAGCACTGTGCTATTTGGATCTGGTTGAATAAGCATACTAGTTGGAATGAAGTGTGTTTTTTTCCCCTACTATATGATATAAATGCTACTCTACCCAGGGTGTAGCAGACAATCCTAAATATATACTCGTGTTATTGGATATGAATAAAAATGATTATTTGAACTTCATTCTTGGGCAGGCAGCTTAACAGGTGCCACTTTTGTTTTCATGGACTCGGAGTTTAAAGGGAAAAAAAATTAAGTAATGTAGTGCAAACTTACAAGGAAGATTTTCTTTCACTTTTTTTTCCAGCAGAGAGGTTAGAGTCAGCAGTTCTGAGGGAAAAGTAAGATATTCACTGAAGCTGCCTTCAGTTTCTTGGGCACCCAGACCATCTGGCAATGAGAGACGATGGAGGTTCAACGTGCCCTTTGTAAATAACGTGATTGCCACTGGGAGGAATAATTCCTCTTTTAATTGTGTACCTATTTGAGAAGAGAGAGCAAATAAAGGCTCTCCCTTCTCAGATGAAAATGGTGAATGACCTTGAAGGCTCAGCCCCAGTCATCCTTGGAAAGCTGGACTCTCATCAGCTCTGCTCATTATGGGTCCAGTCTGTGTGCACACAAAGCGCCTATTGACTTCATTGGGACTCAGTCACAGTCTGTCCTGAGGGAGGTGATGTTTTTCAATCCTGCTTCCTATCCCACTGAACAGTGAGAAAATGAAGGAGGAAAACATAGACAACTCAGTTTGAGTCCTTAATATCGATATTGGGACATATTAATCATTTTCCTAAAGTTGCTTTCTTTTGTTGCATTTTACGCATAATTTGAGTTTATATCCATCTATGTTATCAAATGATAGATGCTGTTCTATCAAAACCTCAATGTCTCCAAGCTGTGATCCACCTCACTGAGGGGGCAGATGTGTAGGTGATGACTAGGAGGGAATAAATTTCTGTATGAGCCATCCTTAATTAACATCCTATTGTTAATTAAACCACTTGAAACATTGCACCTTAGGAGTAAAGAGTTTGTTGCACTCAATATTAAAATCAGTGGGTTAATATTTGCAATACCCCTTTGATGACCAGACTATTCTTTTAAGTCCTTTGGCAGATCCCAAAACTTCAAATTTAAAATAACCCATTAACTGTTAATAACGATATAGAGTCCCATGTCCCTGTTCATCTGGAGCCTTAACGGGAGAATTTTAATGCCGTCTATTTTGTTACACTGATTACCATGTGAGGTGTATTGCACGTGATCTGTGAGTGTGCCTTAGATAGTTTCTCTGTGTTTTCAGATAAGTGCACAAGGCTTTTTCTCCAGAAGCTTTCTTGAGCATCTTCCCTTACCTACGCCCGGCGGCAGAATGCTTACAGCAATGGTGTGCACCTTGGCGTACACTGCAGGTTTTTCATAACAGTTAAACAACAACTCTAATTACTATGCATAATTGAAGAGTAATTTTCCACAGTACAGGTGCACTTACCTGAAATCTATTCTCCCACAAAGTACTGAAACACTCTTTTCTTCATGTTAATTTACAAGGAAAGTAGGTATGTTTCAATAACCTCTTGTTTTTTTCTTTTTACTATTTAGCAAGAGATTGTGCTTTACTTTCTCTGGGAGAAGAAATGTTCCATATTAGTTTAATCCTTCAAAGAAAGTTAATTCCATGGAGAAAGGCCCTGGCTTTGTCCTATTACTAGAACTGGTTAATATTTATTTCAAAAATAATTATTTACATTTATGATAGACTATTAATACTTGTTACTGAGGATCCAAGTACTTAAATATGATGCTGTAAAGAAATTAGCTCTGCAAAAGCAAATATCTATTAATTTTTTGTACTCTTTGCAGATTAAGGGTGGGGTGAACAGATAAAGGACCTTAAAAGATTTTCTCCTAAAATAAAAAGACTTTTCAAGGTCTCACATATATGAATTAGCAGTCTTAGCATAACACATACATGAACACCAACTTTCCTCATCTTACCAAAGCTTTCAAATGTAAATACACTGAGTTCTGTATGCACATTTAAAATATTATTACTGAATCCGTTCTGTTTTCAGTTCAGCTAGCTGGTAACATGCCTGTTTGTTTTAGGAAACTTTTAATCTATAGATGGAACATTCATGAATAGAAAGGATAATAAAACATAAAGTTGCCTTAGAGCTGAAAATGTCCAGAAATGGCTGCTTTGTGATCGGAAGAGTCCCCATTCTCCAAGCAAGTGATGCCTTCATCCTACAGTGCCTGATTGCTGGGCTTAGAAAATTCAATCTTGTTAGAGAATTCAGTGACATTCCAGGTTCATTTCGTCCCATTTACTTACATGTAATGTTATACCAAAGCTCCTGCTCTCTAAAGAGGGTTGATCCAGTTCCTAGTACAGTCTGTGAGCCTGGCGATGCTGCTTAATTTTCAGAATGGAAATGACCAGGAAAGGCTGGCATTTTAGTCTGTGAAATGCTACGGACTTCCTCAACTGCAAGAAACTCCCATCTTAACTGAGTGTTTCCTGAACTCACACACACTCACACTCAAACTCACACTAATAACAGTCTTGCCAAACTTTGCAAGGGTGGTTTTGATGCCTAGGTTTGCTGATCAATTTGTATAATTCTTTTCACAAGTGTTACACAGTAGGCTTCTTGGGATACACTAATACAGTAGTCTTAAAGTCACATATGCACAACAAAACAAATCATAAATAATGAGATACTAAAAACCAACTGTCACTGAGGTAGCAATTATTGGTGTCTCTTTTTCGCTTCAGTGACTTTTTCCTTTTACCCTTAGACATGCAAACAGAACAAACAATTAGCGAAATAATTGATGATCAGTACCTTCCAAGCTTGTGGTGACCTGGTTTATGCTTTATAAGCTTAATAATGAGAACACCTTTTATTACTGATTAGTGCGATGCCTGGTTCTCTCTGATGGTGCTCAGGAGGTACGTCTACATCAGACAAAAGGTTTTTATCTGCCCTTTACAGTTAGTTGGTCCCTAATGAACTGAGCTTTTGTCCCTTTCTGTTTTTAGATTCCAATTAAACTTGTTTATAGAATAGACAAATAATTAAAGATGTACTGTTTTCCATGACTTAATATTGTCTTCCAATAAGGTTGTGTTGCAGTTGGTGGCAATTAGCATATATAGTTATGTTTTTAATCATGTATGTATTAAAACACATGCAAAATGTGCCTATGTTTTCCGAGTCGTCTTTGTGCTTGTCAACCCATTCTCTTAACTTGCATTGGGTATGCTAATTACCCTCTGTCAAGCTAGGGTAATTCATCTTTTCCAAGGGCGGGGGGGGGGGGGGGGGACATTCTGTTTTCATTTTGTGCTTGAGAAAGTGAAAGAACGGCAGTTGATTCTGGAGCTTTCAGAAGCAGAAAAGAATGCTGGAAGATTGTGACAAACTGATTTCATGTTGTGCACAGCAAGGAGCGTTTAACATGTAAATAACATGTCATGTTAGAAATTTTAGGTTAAATCATATTTTCTTATCTCTTTTGTTGAATTTTCTATCAATTGACTTCCTCTTATTAAGCTCTTATGTAAAATCTGTTTAAAGTCTTCTTTTGCTCACAAAAACATACACAAAATAGGAAAACCTTGGGGCAGTTACGTCATTCTGAAACAAATTGAAATTTCCCACAATCCCAGAGACCGTGGGCCTCTAAGGTCCCTTGTAATCTGTAGAGAAATACTCAATCTTCACAATTTTTTAAACAAAGGATTTAAATTTGGACCAACTCCTTAACATGACTGCTTTAGAATTGCAGGAAACATCCCAAACACTCCCCATCTCTGTGGCAGATCCTTAGTAAAGATGATGACAGGCTAATTTATTCATCTGTATCTGTGGGGAGGGGGGAATCATCTTATTTGAGCTAAACATTATTTTTTTTAAAAAAGAAAATAAATTAGAAAATTTAAAAAAATAAAAAAGGAAAAAAATAGAAAATTAAAGCCTGTTAGAGAATTCAGTGATGTTCCAGGTTCATTGCCTCTCATCTACTTACATGTAATGTTATACTAAAACTCTTGCTCTCAAAGAGGCTTGATCCAGTTTCTAGTGCAGTCTGTGAGCCTGGCCAGGTTCAACAGAATGGAATTGGCCAGGGAAGCTGGCCATTTCTGAAGGTTTTTATTTTTATTTTTTATTTTTTGGTTTTTTGAGGTAGGGTCTCACGCTATAGAACGGAAAGCTGCTGTCATAAGCAGTATTTCTTGTCTTCAACATCTTAGGATAACAAGTGAAAACATAAAATGCTCTTTATTCTTTAGACCTGAGGAAAGAATAAAAATCTAGTCGTATTCAACAACACTTTGTACATTTTATCAAATGCATATTTTGGATGACCAGCAATTTTTTTAGATGCTAGAACCTGCTATCTCACTATTTAGTATAGTTTAGATGATTCACTCATTTAAAAAATATGCATTATAAACATATCTTAAAAAATTAAAGTTAATAAAGTAGGCATTTTTTCTTTCTACAGTTATGGTCAATGAAAGTTGACAACCAAACTCTGCACCAATGAGGGCTCATAGGAGAGAATATGTAATCAGATTGAGAACACAGAAAGACAAAAAATCTTGGATCAATTTCTCTTTCTGTTTTTTTAGTAAATTATGTTGACAGGTTACCATTACAAATAGGTTTCTGGTGAGCAGCAGACTTCTTGCTAAGAATCTCACGTACTTCTGTCTAGATGTGCTTATCAAGAGTTAATTGTATTTGTCCCTCCAAGTCCATGTATGCCCTACTTACTTAGTGTTTTAATCACATAGAATTACTTGCAGTTTTTATTCCATGAAATATGAATATAGAAAATATGTTTATGTTTATTGTTATGTTTATGATTTGGAGAAACAGGTTTTTCAAAAACCTGAAGAGCTACCTACTAAGAGTTTTGGGTAAGTTGAAGTAACTCAAACTAGAATTCCTTAAAAAAAAAAGTGCTTTGGATGTTGTTTGTACAAGAAAGAGAAAAGGACATGGTTACTCATCATTTTTTGATGTGTGTGTGTGTGTGTGTGTGTGTGTGTGTGTATTATGGAAAATCATCTGGATTCACATCAAAATGTTGGGGGAGTAATGCATAGGCAAATATTTTAAGTTAAGAGGAAATGCTTTGTAAGATGTATGTTCTTAATAAAAATATTCCACTTTTAGTGCCTCTGGAGGGTCGACTTGACCACTATTTTTCCCATTTGTTTCTGACACACAGCATCTACTGTAACACATAAGTGGAATTTCCTTACAACTAAGTACTTTGAGTAATTCATTAACTAAGCACCTTTGGATGGGAGCCCAGACTCACACTTATTTTCCTTCCTGGTGATGTCAGATTGAAATAATTCTAGATGATGGAAAGATATCATTAGACTAATGTATTTCTTAGTCAGAAACCTAATGTGGATAAATTAAGTGACTTGTTCTGGATTAGATCCACTATTAGGAGGTGTCTAGGTAATCTCCCAGTGGTTTACTCTCAAGACAGAAACCTACCACATTTATGTCTGGAATTATAATTTAAACACTAGCAGTTCCCATTTGCTGAGTAGTAGGTTATCTGGATGTTGGCAGCTTTTTGCTAGGACTTCTCCCATTTATATGCATACCCAGTACAGAGCTTGCGAGAAGTAGATCCTGGGTAGCCAACACATTAGCATGTGTGAAAATAACGCAATTAACACAGGTAGAATGTGTGAATGTCCATTAATTCTTCAGGAAACAATGGCTCATAGTACCAGGACTTATGCAGGGTCTTGCAGATGGTGTCAAACCAACTGCGTTTGCAAAGACACAATGCGACATCTGGAGGCCTGGCAAAACTCAACGACGCGAGACAGCAAGTCAGATTTGATCAGAGAGACCAACACTTGACCACATGAATGTCTCAGCTTCCTGGGATGTGTTCCAAAATCCATCCATCTCATCCAGTGTGACAGTAAAAAAAAAAAAAAAGTCACACTTCTCATCTCTACATCAAGTCATCTCTCTGACTGTCACACAACTCGGCCGGCTGACAGCATAAATTTATGGCATCTTCCAATGGCTTCCTCACCTTTTTTTAAAATATATAACCTTTTCTTCCCCTGAAGTAGAAGAGCATGCATAATAGACAAACTGAGCTACCCAAGCAGTTTTCTGTGAACAAAAGATGAGTTTTCATAATTTTGTTGATTTGAGAAAATGCTTTTCCCATCCGTAGTGGAAATGAGAGGAATCGGGTTTTATGCACCTGAGCATTTGTGTGGTGGTTTAGATCAAGGGCACTTTAGACTGACTTTCTGAATATAACCAGCACTGCCTGTTATCAACTATATGGTCTTGAGCAAGGTACTCATCACTCCTGGGCCTAGTTTGACATGATGAGGTATGTATGCATGCATGTATGCATGCATGTATGTATGTATGCATGTATGTATGTATGCATGTATATATATGCATGCATGTACTGGGCTTAGTTAGATATGTAGAGGTATGTATGCATGTATGTATATACGTATGCATGTATTTTTTTTGGATGGCTATAACATTTCCTTGGTATTTTTATTTTCCAATTATCTTAACTTCAATAACATTTTATTTAACCCAACATATTCAAACTACTATGATTTCAATATGTAATTACTTTGAAAAATTGAGATTCTATTTCATTCTGTTTTGTACACTAAGTCTTTAAAATACGATGTGTATTAAGTGCATGCTTACAAGTCAAGTGATGGAGACAGTAGATTTATCACAGGTTTGAGGCTAGACTGGGTTGCTTAGTGAGTTCCAGGCCGGCATGGCTACAGAGTGAGACTCTGTGTGAAAACACACATGCACACACATACATAACACAGAAAAAGTCTAAGAGTCCACCTCAGTAGATACCAATTTTAATTAGAAATGCTTTATTTCAAGTTGCTGCAAAATAATTGTACATGTCCATGGGGAGAGTGTCCTATTTCAACACATATGTACAATATGCAATGAATGCCATCTAGGTAACTGGTACATCTATCATTTCATACGTGTATCACTTCTTGTTTGGGGAATATTCAAAATCTTCTCTACTGGTTAATTTAAAATAGTAATGCTGATCTTTCTGTGCAACAATGCATTAGAAATTACTCCCCCTGTCCAGCTACTCCCATGTATGAATTAGCCTTTCTGTCTCCATCCTTCTTGCTCCTCCTCCTTCCTAGATCCTAGTAATTACTGCTCTACCCTGCTTCTATAAGATCAATGTTTCAGTCTCCAAATGGGTGTGTCATATTTGCTTTTTCTATTCCTGACCTACATCGCTTAAAATAATCTTTCGGTTCCATCTATTTTGCCACAAATGATGAAATTCCTCCTGTGTTTGGATGAATAATATTCCATTCCATTGTGTGCATATTTTATCCATTCAGGATGATTTCTGAGACATATGGTTAGCACTAATTTTCGTTGTTGTTGCTTGTTTTTCCTTTCTCTCTCCTTTCTCTCTCTCTCCTCTCTGTCTCCTGTCCGTCCCCCCCTCCCCCATTGTTATTAATGCTAAACTTCTGAGCTTCCTGGGAATTTTCTTGTCTTAATCTCCCCTCCCATCTTGTTGTCAGCAGATATTCCAAGATTCCAGAAGTCCCCGTAAGCTTCCAGCTTTTACATGGAGTCTGGTGCTCAGACTCAGGTGCTCAGGTTTGAGGGGCCAGCATTTGCTCACTGAACCATCTCCACCGCCCTCACTTCACTTTCACGAAGTCATTTCTGGAAGCCTTTCTAACAGCTCCATGCAATATGCCACATTCTTCTTCCCAATTCCTTCAGAGACAACCCACCACCAATTTTAATACTGAATGTATTAAGTGATGCACAAACTGGGTAGATATTTGGCTATGTCTTCTTTGGTTTAAAAAATGGGAGCCATTGGCCATTATTTATTAAATAAGTCTGCATAGAATGGCTGCTCTGTGACTAGGGAATGTGACTGAGAGTAACAGATAAAAGCACTTCTCCTTCGGATATACATTTTAAGTAGAGAAAGGCCAAGATCATAAAAAAATAATTAAAATATTAACTGAGGCACAGTGAGATGTGGCACCAAGAAGCATTATAATGGAAGTATGGGAAGCTTGTGATGTTCAACAGGAGAGTCGTGAGGAATGGCAGCTGGAGAAGGACTCAAGGAGGTGAGAAGGAAGTCCTGTGGCCACAGAGGAAAAGAGTGGTCCAGGCAGACGGAGGGCCAAATGGTGAGTCTGAAGCAGTAGCAGGGCCTCTTCCAGCATCAGCAGGCAGGTCACTGGCTTGCAGCTGAGAATGAGATCCCTTGTTGCTGGGAGAGGCTGAGGAGGTTTTGCAAGTGACCTTGACTGTTACTCAGTATGTTTGCACCTGGAAGTTTTTGAAGGAACCCATCCATCATCAGGGATTTCAGGAGAGTTGGCAGCCAATGATTTTGGCTGAATGCAGCATACAAGTGGAAGCTTATTCATGAAATCCCAAGTAAAAGGCAGGCGGCTACAGCTCAGAGCGTCTAAGACTCTGGGAAATGTAATTTCAACTTCTTTCCTACAGTGGGTTGATGGATGCAGATGAAAGTGCCATCACTGCCCACTGCTGCATTCAGTCCAGAACCTGGACCACACAGAGATACCTATGCAGAGTTCACTTTGTCATGTCCCTACCTGTTTTTGTTAAAACACATTAGGTCATTTATTTTCAAAGTGCATCACGATAGTGTCTAGATTTTTTGGCATTTGTGTTTAACTTTATGATGGTGAAACACTGTAACATAAAGTGCTTACTAGTCTAGCCAGATATTTCCTGCATTCTTTCTTTAGTCAGATCACCGTATTAGAGACATCATCATTACAGGAGCTTCCTCCCATATGCTTTGTCCATGGTGCAAATTATTTAGCTTAATCAAATATTATAAAGAGATTAAGATATGATTCTGGGGCTGAAGAGATGGTTCATGCATTTGCCTGCAAAGCTTAATGTCCCAGGTTCAAGTTCCCAGTATCCACATAAAGCCAAATGTAGAGTGGCACATGCATCTGGAGTTCATTTGTGGTGACTATAGGCCCTAATGCACCCATTCTCTCTCTCTCTCTCTCTCTCTCTCTCTCTCTCTCTCTCTCTCTCTCTCTCTCTGTGTGTGTGTGTGTGTGTGTTTTCTCTTTCTCTGATTGCAAATAAATATTTTTAAAATATTTTTTAGTATTTTATTTATTCATTTTCAAGCAGAGAGATGAGAGAGAGAGAGAGAGAGAGAGAGAGAGAGAGAGAGAGAGAGAGAGAGAGAGAGAGAGAGAGAACCAGGGCCACCACCTTGTGGGTCTGGCCCATGTGGGTCCTGGGGAATTGAACCTGGGGCCTTAGGCACTGGAGGCAAGTGCCTTAACCGCTGAGCCATCTCTCCAGCCCGCAAATAAATATTTTTTAAAGATATTTTTCTGCCTTAGAGCAGATACTGTAATCATTATGTATCCAGATGAGTAGGTAATTAAATGATGGTCAGGAAGTTTAGGAGAACTGGCCATTTTATACTTTTGTGGTTAAGAAAGTTTGTTAATGAGATGGGATTTAAGCAAGGCCTTCAGAAAATGACCAGACACTACCCTAATCCAGGCTTTGCTCTTAGTTTGTCAATGGACTTTCAAACCTTTAAGCAAATGCTTTTGCATTTCATGCCTTTCACCTGTATGTCATTTGTATGACAAGAGTCGCTAACTTGATACATGCTTGTTGATGAAGACCCATCACTCACATAATGATGTGGCTGATATTTTTCTGGCTTCTGACTTACCTGGCACTTCACCCCCCCCCCCACTCCCCTATGATGGATGTGGTTTTATTCCTTACTATTTTGGCACTGCTCAAGTGATTTAGAAATGTTCCCTTCCTGACTCGGAGAGGTGATTTACCAAAATGTCAGTCGGAATTCATCTGAATGCTATTCGCTGCAGTTCCCCCAAGGCCTACAGTTACTGGCATGTTGTTGTCTATGTCATATTTTGATGGGAGATAACATTTTAACTGGAGTGGGAAGGGCACAATTTTGGATGAGTCAAGTAGTAAGTCACCAGGGACTACATTCAAAACCACAGTGCTGATCTGCCTTTGCAGGTTGTCTAATCACGGTGATTCCAAAGCATTTAAAAGTTCTAGCTCCCTATCTTCATTACAGATCATTTACAGTAAAGTCCTTACATTACTACATGCCTTGACTTGAGTTTTCAATAATTTATTTATTTATTTGAGAGAGAGGGAGAAAGAAAAAGAGAAAGAGAGATAAAGAAAGAGAGAGAGAGATGTGCTAGTGCTTCCAGCTACTGCAAACAAACTCAAGTATATGCATGTGCCATTGTGCATCTGGCTTTATGATATATATAAACCCAGGTTCTTAGGTTTTGCAGGCAAGTGCTGTGATAGTTAAATTTATTTGTCAACTTGATCTTTGTAATAATCAATAGTAATCTTGGGTGGGTCTCTGATCTTGCCTGGAGGAAGGATTAACAAAATCCTTTTGGGATTTTGGAGAAGTGAGGAGATCCCTTTTCCAGAGTGAGCCCTTCCCCCCCAATGGGTGGACCTTCCAAGGGGATTATGGATAGCCTAGGAGTCAACCCGGTTCCACCCCCCCACCCTTTGTATGTTGTTACTGAGGGGGCCAATGTCTCTGGGAATTCTCCCCAACCATGGCTCTTACATTCTTTCTGCCCTCTCTTCCGCTCAATTCCCTGAGTCATGGTGGGTGAGTATTAAGGCTGCTTTATTGTTGAGGTCTTAGGGGCCTCTGTACTTCTGCTTTAGGTTAGACTCCTGCACGACCTTGTGAATTTGTCTTTATTTGGGTACTAGAGAATCAAACCAGGGTCCTTAGTCTTATCAGGCAAGTGCCTTAACCACTTAGCAATCTCTCCAACCCTCATTTAAAATTATTTCTTTATTTTGACTTTAATAAAGGTTTTCTCATATCTTAATCATTGGTGTCTGTCTTGCTGGCTTATCCTGGGTTGACTGATTGGCTGTGGTCATGGGTCTCTTGCTTATCCCACCACTCTGCGGGGTTCCATGTGGATCCTCCACGATAGGCCTGGGGTGGTTCGTCTCTTGGCAGGATGTCAGCCATCAGCCTGTGGCTCCTTCATAGGGCTGGAAAGACCACGGCTCTCTCACTGTCTTCTGAAAAATACAAACAGAATCTCTATCAGAGAGTGAGATCAGTATAGGTTAACTGAGATACATATTTCTAAATTGGCAAGATTCTATTGAGACCCTTTTGCTGAAGACACCACAGACTGCAGTCACAGGAGTAGAAATCAAACTGGGACTGTGAAGGAAGCCAGCTTTCTACCAGCTAGCTGTCATATTGCTGGAATGTGCTATGGAAGCTGTTGGGGGATAAAAGTGTGTAGTTCTCTGGTAAAGTGAATTTCTCTTTGGGGCTCAAGATTTTGGTTCCCAAAGGATTTTGCTTTGAGTTCCATTTCCAGTTAAGGGTTCCCTGTCACTCAGCGGATTACTTGGCCAAGTTAAAAGTTGTTGATTATCCCCCTCCACTTGCACAAGTGTTCACTTCATGGCTCACTGATCTCTCCCAGAAGGAACTGTGTTCTGCCTACTCATGGCAACAGTCTGCATTTTATATCAGTGGCCTCTGTCTTTTCCAACTATCGCTGACCAATTTCCCCTGGCAGCTTATGCAGTGCCTTCCAGCACTGCACTAACTACCATCTGGGGGCTGGATACCATTCTGGATCTTGCAGGGTCTCTAAGTGCTGGTCTATGACTTTCTGTGGTTTTTTTCAGCAATAGGATCTTACCTTTGGCCTAGGGTGGGTATTCAAGAGCTTTGGCAGAATCCTGTCATGTTTTTGGGACCTCATGGGTCTCTTTGGTCAACAGCTCAGTGAGAGAAGGAGACAATGACTGGGACAGGGAGTTGCAGGTCTGATCAATTTTTCAAGGGTTTGGTTTCCTCCCCTTCTTGCCCACTTCATACTCAAGAGCTTACTGTATGGAAGTAAGGATTTTATGATTTCTATTCATTATTGGTTTAGCTTATTGTATATGTCCCCTCTTCTTCCCCCCATTTTTTTTTAGTGTACTCAAGTAACTTTTACAAAACCATTAAGATAATTTAGGCCATTCCAGAAGACTGAAATGCCAGCATTTTGGATACATTTCCTTTGCTGCTGTTTTGTTTTTGCCTCTGTCTCCTAGAGTTTATCACTGGATGGAAAAGCAGAATAATGATGTTCTTTCTTTATCGGACCCATTGAGAGCAGAATTTTAGATTCCTTTAACGTTAGGAATATGTCATCCATGCCTTATCTTCCACATGCAAGAAAATTAAGATTCAACATGTGAGGTACTCATCCAATATCACATAACTGCTTGGTGATAGAACGAGAAGCAGAATTAAGATCTCTTCTCATTCAACCCAGTCACAAATTAAATGAGTTCAGCCCTTCAGAGGTGTCTTTCCAATAAAAACTTTAAAGAAGGTTAACCAAAATTCTTGCAAATCATTAGTGTTTATTAATGAAGGTAATATGTATCCCTAGTATCATTTTTAAATTTTATTTATTTATGAGAGAAAGAGGCAGATCAGGAGAGAGAGAGAGAAAAAGAGGGAGAGGGGGAGAGAGGGAGAGAGAGAGGGAGAGAGAGAGAGAGAGAGAGAGAGAGAGAGAGAGAGAGAGAGAGAATGGGAGCACTAGGGCTACTAGCCACTGCACATGAGCTCCAGACCCCTGCACCACCTTGTGCGTCTGTCTTTATTTTGGTACTAGAGAATCAAACCAGGGTCCTTAGTTTTATCAGGCAATTGCCTTAACCACTTAGCCATTTTTCCAACCTTCATTTTTAATTATTACTTTATTTTGACTTTAATACCGGTTTTCTCAAATGTAGATCCTAACATGGAATTGTTAACTTGCTTATAGTTTGTAGTAAGCATCAATCGTACTGGTTAGGAAGCTAAAATAAGATTTGCAGAGAGGAGAAGTGGGGAAGGAGTAGAGGAAGGGGTAGTAGACACAAGTGGAGGGGCAGAATACAGGGTGTAGAAAGACCTTAGGGGTGAATGGGTAAAGGAATGCGGGGAAGGAGGATTCACAGAACTGAAGACACCATGAATTAGCACTTTAGAGCCCTACTTCATCATTAGCTAATTAAAGGACATAACTCTCCTAAAGAGAGAGGGAAAGAGAATGGTGGATGTTTGTGTGGACGTGCTCTGCTGGGGTGGAGAAAGCTTTACTCTAAAGCTATAGGTTATTGTAGGTAAATCCCAGTGCCAGAATCAAGTCAACCCCCAGCCCCCACACAGTCAGCTGTTGGTCAGGGAGGCTCATGAAGCTCACAGACTGCAGTCACAGGAGTAGAAATCAAACTGGGACTGAGAAGGAAGCCAGCTCCCTACCAGCTAGCTGTCATATTGCTGGAAAGTGCTACGGAAGCTGCTGGGGGACAAAAGTCAATAAGAGTGTGAACAAACAATGGATCCTGCAAGTTACATCATCAACCATCCAAGAAAGATGTACACACCAGTGAAGTAGTGGTACATATGTTATGTGGGTAACAACTGCCTTCTGATTGGATATGTGAGCCACTCAATGGGAGGGAATTCATACCTGGTCTTGAGAACCAAGCCAAATACTATGACTTAGAAGATCATAGATCATTGAGGGAAGCTGACAAACTGAGCCAAACTATTCTTTGGCTAAATATGTCCATCAAAATCTTCTAATTGAGGTAAGATCCTGTTGCTGAAGAAACCACAGAAAGCCATCTATCAGCATTGAGAGACCCTGTGAGGTCCAGAATGGTAACCAGCCCCCAGATGGTAGTTAGTGCAGTGCTGGAAGGCACTGCATAAGCTGCCAGGGGAAGCTGGTCAATGACAGCTGGAATAAACAGAGACCACTGACATGAAACTCAGTCTACTGCCATAAATAGGCTGAACACACTTCCTACTGGGAGAGAACAGCGAACCAAGAAACGAGCACTTGTGCAGTGGAGGAGCCAAAGCCTGGGGGAGGCAATCAACAGCTTTTAATTCGGCCTAATAATTCACTCAGTGATGGGAGCCCTTGACCGGAACTGGGGACGCTGGGCAAAATACACTGGGAACCAAACTCTTGGGACCCCAAAGAGAAATGCACTATACGAGTGATTTACAAAGAGGCTATTAACAATAGAATCTAGATGACTCAGAAATATGTATCTAAGTTAACCTATAATGATCTCACTCTATGATGGAGATTCTGTTTGTATTTTTCAGAAGGCAGCAAGAGACCTATGGCTCCTCCAACCCTACCAACAAACTGCAGGCCGATAGCTGACATCCGGGCAAGAGATGAGCCACCCCAGATCTTCCATGAAGGATCCAATATAGAACCCTGCAGACAGTGGTGGGATAGCAAGAGACTCATAATCACAGCCAATCAGTCAACACAGGATAAGCCAGCCAGACAACAACGATTTCAACACAACCTAAAGCAGAAGTACAGAGACCCCCTAAGACCTCAACAATAAAGCAGCCTTAATACTCACCCACCATGACTCAGGGAACTGAGTGGAAGAGGGGGTGGAAAGATTGTAAGAGCCATGGTGGGGGAGAATGTCCAGAGACATGGCCCCCCTCAGTAACAGCATACAAAGAGGGGTGGAACCAGGCTGACTCCTAGGCTATCCATAACCTTCTACCCCATGGACTGATCCAGTTTGCCCACGGAAGAGGATATCTAGCTGATTGGGGACAGGGAAGAGGGAAATTTGGGAAATGGGGATACCAACTCATTATTTGCTCATTCAACTTATCTAATTATGGACAATAAAAAATAATTAAAGAAAAAAAAAAAGAAAAGAAAAAAGAAATAAAAAGAAGTGACCATTCATAAAATAGAATTACTGAAAGAAAACCAACCAAATATAACACTTCATATCTGCATTATTCATTTTTCACTTAATTTCTTGGGGAATTTTGGCTTTCATTAAATCTAGAACTTATAGCCAAAAATAAAACTTCTAGTTGCATATGTTTATCCCCTTTGATCAATGCTGCTCCTACTCTTGGTTAGAGAACCTGGTTTATCACATGTGCTGGCAAATACTAGGGAGATTCAAGACTCATCAAAATGATAAGAAATGCAAGCCTAGTGCCTAACACCACATGAGTCAACTCTATCACACCCACCGCGGCTCAGGACACAGAGAGAAAGACACTGAGGAGACTCAAAACTCATCAAAATAGAAAATCCGAGGCTGCTGAGGGCTCAACCTAAAAGCAGTCCTCTAACACACCCTCCAAAGCTCAGAGAACACTGTGGAAGAAGGGGTTCAGAAAGAATGCAAGAGCTGCAGAATGGCAAGATATCTTCCAAGGCATTGTACTCCCATCGGAACTGACTGCATTCATAACCCCACAGTGAATACTGATAGCTCCACTCAGGAGAGCCCTCAGTGCAAGGGGGTTAGAGAAAGGATAACCTGATGAGAATATGACAAATTTGCAGTATGTCCATATATTGAAGTTCTCAATAATGTTTTCAAAAAAAAATATAAACCAATCCCCATAAAATAGGAAAAAGAAGAGTTCACCAAATCAAATGGTTTTCCTAGAGTACTTTTGAAACAAGATTGGTACCACCAGTTTTGAATTACCATAGTGACTTCTATAGTAGCTGCACAAGTTTACATTTCCACCAACAGTATGGTAGGGCTTCTTTAGAATGAAACCTATTATTCTGCATCATTAGCATACACTAATGAAATACTGTATACTGAAGCAGATCTGTTCTTCTCTTATGAAAAGCACCGTTAGCTTTCATTTTTGCCTGATTTGTCATTGGTTCCAATATTATGGTTAACTGTCACAGGAGAGGGGAACACAGTGGCAAGAGGTTGCATGAGAGGCAAGGGCATCCCATAATTTGCATTTTTAAAAAATATTTTTATTTATTTATTTGCAAGGTGAGAGAGAAGAAAGATCGATAAGAGAGAGAAAGGGCACAGCAAGGCCTCAAGCCACTGCAAACAACTCCAGATGCATGCATCACTCTGTGTATCTGGCTTTATGTGGGTGCTGGGGAATTGAACTCACATCGTTAGGTTTTATAGGCAAGTGCCTTAACCGCTAAGCCATCACTCCAGCCCAATAAACTGCATTTTTATGTATAGTACAGATTCAAATCTCCAAACCATCCAAACTTACTGGGGTTGCATCCTAACTCTGCCAAATCCTAGTTGTGGGATGTTATATGATTTCCCGACTCCTCCAAGCTTCTGATTTGTAAAGTGGAGATATTAGCAATTCTCCCTTTAGGGCTGCGGTGAGGATGAGGTGAGTTACTGTGGAATTACACTCCAAGTCTTAGAGTGGAGCTGAGCAGGACAGGTGCTGGCTGTTACAAGGGTGATAATCTCCAAAGCAGAAGGTACTTCTCATAGATCCAAGCCCAATCATTGTAAGTTATTAGAACCTCTTAAACTTCCTGCTTCATGTGCTCTAATGGATATGCTACTTATGAATATAGAGCACGTATATACATACACGTAAACATATATGCATTTAATCAATATGATATACATAGGTAGACTGAGGATCTAAACTCCTTTGCAAAATTTAGGAAACTGACTGACCTTTTGCTTTAAAACCCCATTACTTGGCTGGTGAGATGTCTCAGCAGTTAAGGCACTTGCCTCCAGTGCCTAAGGCCTCGGGTTCAATTCCCCAGGACCCACATACGCCAGACCCACAAGGTGGTGGCCCTGGTGCTTTCTCTCTCTCTCTCTGCTTGAAAATGAATAAATAAAATATTTTTTAAAAAACCCAATTACTGGTTTGTTTGTTTGTTTGTTTGTCTGTTTTTCAAGGTAGGGTCTCACTCTAGCCCAGGCAGACCTGGAATTCACTATGTAGTCTCAGGGTGGCCTCCATCTCATGACGATCTCTGAGACTACATTAATCCATTAATCTGATGAATGGTGTGTGCCACCATGCCTGGCTTTTTAAAAACCTAATTTTAATTGGTTCCTCTCAGGTATAATTTGTATGTGCAGCAAAGTATATTTTTATTGAGGCAAACTTGTCAGAGTAGGGGCATACTGTTCTTAAGAGTGAACCCATTAGTAATAGTGCTAAATTTACTCAGTTTATTTTTCCTTCTTTTAAATATTTTTTTTCAGAATGCTCCCCAGTAGGTTATAATTTCTATATTTTTGTGAACATTCAAATAATATTGATATCTACTTGGGAGATAAGGGGCCATCCTAGGTTTCACAGGTAGTTCTAGAAAGACTTCATTTGGACATTTTTAAATAACACTTAACTCTTATTAACTTTCCCTTTATTTAGATTTTCCTCGGTGTTTGTTCTACTAATCACTTTCCTAAAGTCTTAAGGACAGGAATGGAAAGGAAACAGTAGTGAGGTGAATATTTTCCTTTGTACATTGGGTATCTTAAAATTTTAATTCAAGGGTTGAAGAGATGGCTTAGTGGTTAAAGTATTTGCCTGCAAAGCAGAAGGACCAGAGTTTGATTCCCCCCGTACCCACGTAAAGCCAGATGCACAAGGTGGCACATGCATCTGGAGTCCATTTGCAGTGACTGGAAGCTCTGGCGTGCCCACACACTCTCTCTCTCCCTTTCTTTCTGCCTCCTTCTCTCCTTCTCCCTCTCTCTCTCAAGTAACTAAATAAAATATTTTTAAAAATTTAATTCAAACTGTGGTACCTTTTATGAACCCAACCATTTTATTACAGCTAAAGAACAAGCTTGTGGTGTCAACCTTAGACCAAAAAATAGCAGGAAACAGTTGGGAAACGCCACAGTGTCTCCAGCACAAGAATATGGAGTAATTATTGCTTTCAGAAAGTTCCAGAGTGGCTTTGCTTCTGCAAGTTGTCATTACATAAATGATCTTTGGAGGGCCTCAGAGCTCATGATAAAACTACCGAATTGCTTATTAGGAGGCAAACAGCTCTGCTGAGATAAGTGTAAGAAGCTCAGAAAAGCACATCTCTGATGGGGTCCACCTACACAAACTCAGCTCCTACAGGAACACAGAAACACTCTGAATTCATTAGCATTCAGTATTTACTCAAAAGCTGCAAAAACATTGTGTTTGCATAATTTTATCAATTGTCAATAGCGGTGCTTGCCAACATTCATATCTTTATTGAGATGCAAAATTAAGAGCAGGAAGAAAGTTTGTGTCAATATTAATACTGAACTCAGTTGAAAAGATGGCATTTATTAATAATGCATCTGGCTCAACATTCACAAGAATATTGAAAGGCCAACCACAATCCTGGTATGGAAACCATATTTTTAAGTGAGTTATGTTCATCGGATACCTTATATTTTCGGTTTGAAACATGAAAAACGTTCTTTTATTTTTTTTTTAAACTCCACAGATGGTGACTTTCCCAAGGATCTATTGAGATTTGAGGTAGGCCGGATGTAGTCAGACATGACAGGTACTGAATATTGACAGAGGATTGTGCTGGTGTCAAGTACATTAGTGTTTAAAACAGTGGGCATGTACTGGTGCGCAGTACATTAGTATTTAAAGCTCTGTGTTTAGGGAACAGCTGGTGTGGTCTGAATATGGAAATAACTGTTGTGAAACAAATGTAAGGGGATTGCTATAAACAAGGCTCCATTTATTTACAGTATGTTTCAGTTCCCTTTCTCCTCTATCTCTTCAGATATGTGTCTGTGAGTGCTATATACAGACATACGTGCATATGTACATATATGTCTGCACATTTATATACATGTGCATCCATATATACAGAATGTGTTAATGGATTTATGCATATTAAGGTACTTCTAAATTTTATACTGGTGTGTCATTGAGTTATTGATTTGATTTTTTTTGTGTTTTGAAATGATAAAAATGGGGCTGGAGAGATGGCCTAGAGGTGAAGGTGCTTTCCTGGAAAACCTAATGATTTAAGTTTGATTCCTCAGTATTCATGTAAAGCTAGTAGATGCCCAAAGTGGTACATTTGTCTGAAGTTCAGTTGCAGTAGCTAGAGGCCCTGGTGTGCCTATTCTCTCTCTCTCTCTCTCTCTCTCTCTCTCTCTCTCTCTCTCTCTCATCTATCTGCTTGCAAATAAGTAACTAAAACATTTTTTATTGTAAAAATGTAACATATGGTCACAAAATCATTAGTAAAAAATGTTTAATTTACTACCTCTCCCATATTCTTCATGATCAACTATTTTGCCTTCCCTCCAAGCTTTCTCTTTCAATATATAATGGATCTATAGACACTATGACATTGTTTTGCTTAAAATCAGCCATGCATGGCACGTGACCAAGGCCATTTTGAATTTTGACTGAGGAGCGTGTTGAGAACTCTGAATGTGGGTAGCCACTACTCTCTTGAGAGTTGCCTTACAAGAGTACTTGGCATCATCTGTAACCTAACACCATCATGTCCTGTGTGTAACTTGATACCATCTCGTCCTGTGTGTAACCTGACACCATCACGTCCTATTTTCAGTTTGTGTCTGACCCACTGTTGTCATTTGTTCAGTTCAAAGGAACTAATGCATCAATGTCCCTGTTTTTCTATTTTTGAAAGAAAACAAAAATATTATTTATAGAATAATGGGAAATTTATAATGCAAGTATTCCTTAGCAACTAACGTTTAGAGAGTAGGAGGATGCTCTGAATGTCATGTATGTTTGACTTCATTGCAGGCTTCAGGAAACACAACTCTGTTTATCTCAGTGTAATGCCTTTACTGTCTGGTGGAGACCATTTCAAACATAACTGTCGTGGTTTGAATGGGATTTCCCTCTAAACTCACTTGTTTTTAATGCTTGGTCCCCCGCTGGTGACAATCTGGGAGGCCGAGCCTTGCTAGAGGAGGTGTGCTTTGGAGAAGGGCTTAGAATGTTATAGCCAGCTCCTCCTTGCCAGAGCTCAGCTCACTCTCTTGATGTTGTTATCCACTTGTTATGACAGAAGATGTCCAGCCTCGGCTCTATCATCCTTTCCCTGCCATCATGAAGCTTCCCCCTGAAACTATAAAACAAAATAAGCTCTTTCTTCCCATCAGCTGCTTTTGGTAGGGTGTTCTGTCAGATCAATGCCATGGTAACTGCAATGACTACTTTGATAATCAAGAAACTAAATGTTTTATAGCTGTATGAGCTGTGTCATATGGATTCCTAGAATGCAAAATATATGTTGAAACTTTAAAATAATTTATATTCCTGTTATAATGCTTAAATAATATAACTAGATAAGCTATCTATTACAACTTCCACTTTTTAAATTATGTTTTCACATTCTTCATAAATGACTTACTTTTTAAAAATATTGTTTATTTATTTACAAGCAGAGAGAGACAGAAGAGGACAAAGAGAATGAGCACACCAGGGCCTCCAGCCACTGCAAACAGACTCCAGATTCATATGCCATTCTGTGCATCTGGCCTTATGTTGGTACTGAGGAATTGAACTTGGGCCATTTTAATTTATTAATTTAAAAGCAGAGAGAGAGACGAGAGAGAGAGAGAGAGAGAGAGAGAGAGAGAGAGAGAGAGAGAGAGAGAGAGAGAGAGAATGATCTAATGGGCTCACCACTGTACATCTGGCTTTCCATGGGTACTGGATAATTGAACCCGGTCATTTGGCTCTGCAGGCAAGCACCTTAACCTCTGAGCCATCTCTCCAGCCCCAATACATTATTATTGTTTATGTTTACTGTGAAAGAACACAGCAGAACTTCATACTAAATAAACTAATAATAACTTATACCTTTAATTATCTCCCTCCACATCCTTACCTTACTAGTTTGCCTTCTGATAACTAATATTATCTCAATTCTATGGGATCAACTTTATTGAGTCCACAAATGAGTGATATTATGCAGTGCTTGTCTCTTTGTGGGACTGTTACTTTCACCATCCTCAGCTGACTCCAGATCTTTGGCCTTCCAATGTGGACTCCACCAGTAACTCTCCAGCTCTGTCAAAAGTCAGTTAGTTGTAGATGAATAGCTTGGCTTCTACATTCTCTATTCTCCTTTCTTGGTCTGTGTCCTATTTTTATGCCAACACCATGCTATTTTGATAAATACAGTTTTGTAGTATGTTTTGAAGTCAGGTAATAGAATTCTTTCTGCTTTTATAATTAATATGATTTTGTTTATTGGAGACTTTTTTATATACAAATTTTGGTTATTTTTTTCTGGTTCAATGAAGATTGGCATTGGGATGTTTTTTAGGAATGGCAGTGAATATAAAGATATGAAAATTTTGATCAAAATTGATACAATCTATGAAAATCGGATAGTTTTCCTTTTTTGACCTTTTCAATAGATTTCACTGTTATATAATTTTTGTTATAGAGATCTTTACCTCTATGTATAATAGAACTCTTTGACTAGATTTACTGCTAGTCTTTTATTTAAATTTTTAGCCACTGCAAATGATGTTGATTTCATGATTCTATTTCAGATAACTTACTATTGCAATAGAGCAATGCTACTGATTGCTGTCAGTGGATTTTATATCCTACAATATTCTTAAGTTCATTTATTGCTCTAATAGCTTTGTGGTAAAATTTCTGTGTTCTTGTCTACAGCTCATGTCATCTGTAGTCAAGAATAATTTGACTTCTATTCCAATTGGATATCTTTTACTTATTACTCTTGACTGGTTACTCTGGCTATGACCTCTAGTATTTTGTTGATTAAAGCAGTAAAAGTACAAACAGTAAGCAGGATTCTGTAGAAGAATAAATACATAGATGATAGACAGGTGATAAACAGATGATAGATAAATGATATATGATAGATAGGTAGATAGATGGGTTATAGATTGCTAGATAGGTGATAGATAGATGATAGATAGATAGATAGATAGATAGATAGATAGATAGATAGATGAATAAATGGGTGATTGATAGATGATAGATAGATAGATAGATAGATAGATAGATAGATAGATAGATAGATAGATGATAGAATAATTGCTAAGCTGGGTGGTTCAATAATGACCCTGTGCATGATCGACAAACAAGGCACTTACTTGGCAGCTGTTCAGTCCAACAAGGTGGATGCCTCAAAATCCCAAGCTGGAGCTGAAATTCTGGGAGTTTCCTGGAGAGTCGCTGGTGGAGCCCACATTGGTAAGTCAAAGGTCTGGAGTCCTCCAAGGATGGTGACAGTAACCACAGCAGCAACAGCCTCACTCACTCATGAAGAAGAGTGAAAGCATGCAGTACCTCCTATGTGTGGGTCATCAGAAAATGCGACCACCTTTCCAGGTGGGTCTCCCCACCCCAATTAATGCACTTTAGTTATGCCCTCACATGCATGCTAAGGGGTATGTCATCCAGGTGACTCTAAATCCTGTCAATATGACAGTCAAGACCAACCAACACAATCCACCCTTGACAACCTGGCACCTAACCTATGTCACCTTCAATTTCCAATTGAAAACACTAACAAGGTCAGATTTCTACTAGTATGCTAAATTATGTCACATACAAACTAAAATTTCTTTCTCTCGAATAGACAGCACAGACTGTTGAGGACTACTTCTTTTAACATCCCATAATTTAAGTATAGCAATATAGACTTAATAATACTGACATCCTGATATTAACTCACTCAGTGTTATACTGCATGGTAAAGGAATGAAAAAGGAAATAGATATCCACTTAATATATCTGTATATATGTACAAACATACACTTAACAAAAAAATAAACATTCATGACTAATAGAATCATATTTCTGTAATTGTCATGTGGCTGTAGCTGACACCTATTATCCATTTTCTATTCCCTCCACTTTCTGTAACCACTGCAGGCAGGGCAGCTTGGTTTTTGCCTGGAGGGATGAGCCAAACCTCCATATCTGAGTAAATCACTCATTATCTTTATCTTTAGATTGGCTTGCTATAGTTCCCCATCGACCACAAATGTAGGATATGGTAATAGAGACGTCTTTTCACAAATTTGTAAAAATTATGTGTGTGTACATGCATTTGTGTGTGAGTGCAGGCACGTGTGTGGAGTTCAGAGGACAACTTTCAGGTTGGTGCTGACTGGTGACCTCATCGGAGGCAGGGTTTCTTGCACTGGAGTCTTGTGCTGCTATTCTTTGTTCAGATCATCTCAAGCTTCCAGAAAACTCTCCTGTCTCTGTCTCCCATATTGCCATTGGAATCAGCATGCTGGGATTACAGAAGTCCACCATGGCTTCCAGCTTTGTATGTGGGACCTGGGGATCAAGCTCAGACAGTCCAGCTTGAGCAGTGACTTCTTTATCCAATCTAAGAGACTCATCTTCACCTCCCTTGAGGAATACAAGTCCAATTTCCTGCTGAAAGTCTAGTTACATGGCCTTTTGACTCAAGGGCATCGGGAACCCAAAATGGCTAAGGAAAAGCTTAGCTTTGAGTTCCGTGGAATGATTATCATGTTTTCAGATAGAAGCACTCTCTGGTCTGGAATCAAGATGTCTAGGCATTCTGAGCAGAAAGTCATGGAAAATGAAGGCAAGAATTCTGTTAGTCACTAGGGTGAAGCTGAGTAGTACCATTCATACTTGCCTCCCTTGATTCCTGAACTTAAGAAACGTGGCTATTGGAGACATAGTGCCATGTATTGGACACTGATTCTGAGCAAATCCAGCCTTCTGGAGAACCTTGGTCCAGCCCTCCAAATGATTACCATGTATTTGGTGCTCTAATTGGGTCTTCAAATGGCCATGCCACAGTTCTGTCAAGTCAATTGCTTCAGAATATAAATAGAGCAAGAAAAGTAAATTCAGTGTGAGTGTGAACTCACTGCCACATTTCTTTGGCTTTGAAGTGAGTTTCTGGATCAAAAGCAATGCTTCACACCATACCACAATGATGGATCAGACAAAACTACCCTGGATGGTAGTTTTGGCAGGAACATTGTGTGCAGAAAAGACAAATCTATACTCAAAACAAGTGTCTATGCAACAAGGAAAAAAGCACTTTCCTTTATCTGATAACTAATGCAGTGAGCCTATCACCAGGTCATTGGCTGGTCACCCCAGAGATTGGGGACATATTGGGGGATCAGTGTTGCTCTCTGTAGATGGTATTTTTGGCATTCAGGAGCAGCCATAGACAGGTCAGCTTTGGTGAGTAGAAGTCCATGCTGAAGAAGTCATCCTAACTTCTATCCCTGTCGCCATGGCTACTTGGGCCTGCGGACAATGACAGGAATGACTAGGAGATCTGAGAGGTCGACTATGATCCACAGAATGGGCCATCCTATCTACTTGATTATTGAAATGCTTCTCTGCCGAAGTCATCATTGGGTGAGCATTTACACGGGACACAAGTATCTCCTTCCACATACCTCTTCTGCTGATGGCTTTCCCACCAATTTTCCCATCATGCTCCTTTCTTCTAAGTCTCTCATCATCCAGTCTAACAATATCTGGCAATGTTTTCCTCTCAACCAAAAATGTATGACTTGGTACATGAATTGAAGTTCTGTTTCCTACAAATATTTTCCTCTGCCCCATCCATCCTTCAGAACAGCTGTCCATACTGCTCTACTTTTAGGTGATGCATCTCTAAACCAGGCTCTAGTCTTCTCTTCCTCAGACAATGGCTCGCAGGTCATGCTTTGGGGAGAGAAGGCATTGTAGTATATGTAGGAACCACAGGTATTCAAGGCACTTCATGCACCTTCTTGTGCCTTTTGGACCTTGGGTCCAATCACACTCACACGACTTCCATTTGTTTGTGGACTGCTGCTGTGCACATCCACCTTTATGGCTTGGTGGTTCACCTAACAGCCAGTTCATGATGAGCAGCTCAAGTTGCATGTTAACTTGTTAAACCATTGTCATGAATTCAGTTTCTACTGAGGCCAGAAATAGACCAAGAGCAGTGTTTTAAAGGGACAGCACCTGTCTTCAGGTGATGGCAGTTCTATTCTCTCAAATTCCCAAAAACTTGTGCTTAAGATTCACATCTGAGACTTGCCAAAGGCTCCGAATGGCATCCTTATCTGTTATTGACACCTTGAGTATTACTGGGTATGTTGGATCATAGAACAAGGGAAAAAACAGCCTGAACCTGTGGAAGAGCTTTCTCCTGTTTGGAGCACCACTCAAAACTAGCTTCTTTCTAGGTCACTTGGTACGTGGGCCAGAGTAACATACTCAAGTGAGAAGATGCTGCTTTCAAAATCCTAGTATGCCCACTAGACGTTGTGCTTCTTTCTTGATGGTCGTTGAATAAGCTAAAATAAGTACCTTACCTTTCATCTGTTGATATTTTATGTTAAATTCCTTGTTCTGCATACATCAAGCCATCCCTGAAATGAATCCTATCTGATTGTGGGGAATAACTGCTTTTAACATGATATTGGATTGTGTTTGTGAATATTTTGCTGAGGACTTTTGCATCCGTGTTCATCAAAATTATAGGTCTATAGTTTTGGTTTTTGTTATGTCCTAATCTGGTTGATGTATGAAGGTAATTCTGGCTTCCTAGAATGTGTTTTTAAGAATTTTTTTTCATCTTCTATTTGTGTTTGGAACAAGTTGAGAATTGGTATTAACTTTTCTTAATAGTTGGCAAAGTTCAACAGAGAAGCCATTTGGTATCTTTTTATTACTAATTCAGTTTTGTCACTTGTTATGGTTGACATGCTGTTTATTTGATTCATTTCTACTATGTTCATTTGTGTGTTAAAATGCTATAAAATTCTCTCAATATTGCTTTTCCTGTATCCTATAACTTTTGGTATTTTGTACCTTTGCTTTCATTTATAACAATTACATTTAAATTTTGTTCTTGATATGTTCGTTGATTGGTTGGCTGTTCAAAAGTAAGTTGCTTAATGTTAGTAAATTTATATCCTTTCTAAAGGGTTTCTACTTATTAATTCTCATTGTGTTGCTGTGTGCTCAGGAAAGATAGTTGCTATGTTTTCAATTTTTTAAAAAGTTTTGGAAACTTACTTTGTATTCTATCACCCATCCCGACAAGAATATTCTAATCTGAATAATGTTCCATGTGCTTATGTGAAAAAAAATGTAAAATCCTATCTGTTGGTTGGAATGATCTGTGGCTGTCCCTTGTGTCCTGTTTGTTGAAAGTGAAGTTTAATTGTGATGCTTTTCTGTTGACCTTCTGTATGTGATGACAGAAATGGGATGATCTTCCCACTGAAGAAAGTGGATGTTAAACTATTATTGTATAAGAGTCTATCTCTCCATTTATATCTATGAGTATTTGCTTTATATATTTGCATGTTCTGGTATTGGTTATGATATATTTAGCATTGTTATTTCCTCTTGCTGAATAGATATCCTTTTATATATAAAAGTGTATAACTTTCCTTGACTTTTCCTCCTACTTTTCATTTAATTTTCTCTTTCATCTGAGAGAAGTATGGCTACTTATGCTTTCTTTAAAATCTTGTTTAGGTGGAATATATTATCTCACTCCTTCAGTTTAGTCTATGTGGCCTTAAAGTGGTGAGTTTCTTGTAAGCAATGTATAGTTGGACCTTTTAAAAATCCATTTAGTCACTCTATGTTCTTTAATTGGAGACTTTAATCTATTTATTGTAGTCATAGATTTTTGTTTTTTTAAATTGCTTTGCATATTGTAGTGTGGGGTGATGTATAGTGTGTGTGGTGTATGCAGAGGCTCATGTCCCCTGTGAGCAAGTATGGAGGTCATGAGAGAATGTCAGGTTTCCTCCCTCTATCTCTCTGAACCTCAGAGCTCTGGTTCTCTGTGAGCCCTGGTTATTCTCCAGGCTCTTCTGTTCACAGGACTGGGGTTACAGATGTGCATGTCCACATCCAGCTATTTACATAGGCTGTGAGGAATTAAAGTCAGGCATTCTTATGCCCTCTCATGTCTTCATGCTTACAACAACTACTCTTACCTGCTGAGCCATGCCACCCCCCCCACCCAGTTAGTCTTCATGATAAGGATATGAATAGTTATACTCCATATTTTATAACACTTGAGCTTTCTGAATTGGATTGCATGGTTAACCTTACCAATGACACACACACACACACACACACACACACACACACACACATATATATATATATATATATATATATATATGAATCTCCATGTTTTTCACTTATTCAATAATAATTCTTTCTTTCAGTCTGGAGAATTTCCTTGAAGAATAGGTCTGTTAAAGGTATATTCTTTCTGCTTTTGTTTGTTTGGGATTGTCTTTCTTTCTCTTTCATTTAAAAGGTAGCTTTTCTAGGCTCAGTATTCTTGGTCTACAATCATTTTAACTTTAGTACTATGAAATCTCATGCCACTCTCTCCTTGCCTTTAAGATATCTACTGAGAATATTTTTATAAGGCAAACTGATGACCTTTTTGTGTTGTTTTGCAGTCTCAAGAACTTTCTATTTTTTTCTTTTGCCTTTAAAATCTCTATTTTGAAAATAATCTGGAGTAGGTGTGGTTGGACTAAAATTGACCTTTGGCTTTCCTGTCACTTTGTATTTGTATCCTTACATAGGTTTGTGAAGTTTTCTATTGTTATTTATTGGAATAAGCCTTTTTGCCCCATTATTATTCCAAAGTCCTTCTTAAACCTAATAATCCAAGGATTTGCTTAATACTGTTTAATGTTCCTTTAAGGTTCTTCATTTATTTTTCTTTTTCTCATCCAGCATTATATTTTAAATAGCCTAATATTGTAGCTCACTGATTTCTCATTTAATCTATGCTACAATTGATATCTTCTGTCATGATTTTTATTTTGCTGAATGTATTTTCAACTCAATAATTTATTGTTTCCACCTCTTCATTGAGTTTCTTTGTTAGTATATGGAAATATTTTTTCTATGTTTTCTTCAAGCTCAACAAGTTTGCTGAAGACAGCGATTCCTCACAACCTCCAGACATTCCTCTCTTCTTGCTACTCTTTGGCTCTCAGAGTACTAAGTGAGGCCATGGCTTTCTGAAGTTTGTTTCTGGCAACAAACTTGTCATTAGAGGTTGATGTATTTGTTCCAGTTTCCTTAATCTATCTGTGTTCATGTCTGTTTTTTCAGATATCCTAGGCAGGCTGCTTGTTTTCTATGAGTCTATGTCCACTTCCACTACTATAGCGCTAGATGTTCTCTGGCCCAGATTTTCCAGGAATATGCTGCTGGTGTATTGTTATGCTTTCAGCACTAGAGGGAAATAAGTCTAAGTTTCGTTTTCCAATATATTCTTTGGCTATTGTTCAGAAAGAACAAGGAGAGAACCTAGAAAGAGTAAATGTCCCTCAAAGTCTCTCCCTGGGCCAAGAATAGTGCCAGATACCACACATAGTTACTAGTCTGTGGTCAGGCACCATGGAATTCTGCCCAGCTCTAGGAAGAATCACTGTAGATATAGACCAGCCCCAGACTTCCAGGCTACACCTGTGGCTTCACATCCTGATCCCACAATATAAAACCAGTACTACATTGGGGTAGGACTGAGACCTACATTGCTATGAACTGATCACTGCTGAGGCTAGACTTGTGGCCTGAGTGTCTGCAACTGACTACAGGTGATGCTGGCTGAAATAGAGACCCAGTAGACTGGGGACCACATGTCCTCTTCTTGGGCACTGAGGTTACTGTCTGTCTGCAGGCAGCCCTGCAGATGGGAGCCATTAGCATCTCTTTCCAGTGTTACAGCTCGGAGCCTACCTTTAAGTTCTACAACAAAGATTTATGCTTATTATACTGCCCCAACCCCAGCAAAGTATGCCATGTGCCCAAGCGAAAATGAGAAACCCCAAGCAAAGAATTTTGATGGTCCCCAGTGAATCAGAATTTGAGAGGGAATTCAGGAGTTATATGTTTTCTTTTAGTTGTGAATGTAAAAACTAGCAGAAGTGTATTTTTTATAAAGAAATTTATATTTCAAACAGCTCTTGCAGCACTACCACAGAACTCTTGTGTGCTAAGGGACAGAATGGGTTTGAAAAGGACTGATTTAAAGCATGATTTTCCTCATAAAAATTCTCTAAAACTGTCAAACACAGAAGTAAACACTTCATTTTACTCTAAGAAAACAGGGGTCATTCGTGCCTGCTCAATTGCTCTTTCCAAATTGTAAGTTCTCCTGCTGCTTTTGTTGACATCTGCAGTAGCCCACTGGGAAAGAACTTTGTGGCAAGAAATGTCAAATATTTCCTTCTAAATGCTGGAAGTGGTAAAATATACAAGAAAGGACTAACTGCGAGTAAATAAGGTGCTCCTGAGTGATTTGAAATATAAAGTTGCATTAATTTCTTTCCATCTTCAAACTCTACTACTCCAAAAGTGTTTTGGCTATAATAGAAAGGATTATAATAAAACGTATTAGAATAAATTGCAGTACTTCCAACTCTATGAATGATAATCAAAAGTTATTGCATTCAATTAGGAGATAATTCAGTCACACATATCTACGCTTCCATGAGTTTCATTTTAAGATTTTACTACATTATGAAAGGAATAATCATTTTAAAAGAACAGCTTGAATAGAAAATTAAACAGAAGAATATGTCCATTTTCAAATTAGATGTTCTATTGTACATTCTGGCATACATATTTAACAACATGTCCTTAATATATTAATCAAAAAAACCACCTTATTTTTCTTTAATTTATCTTTTAAGAAAAAAATACTAACCGTAGAAAATCCCTTTATGGAAGATACTCAGTGAAATATAGTCATAGTCTATATAATAATGCTTTAATCCAGACTGTATGTATGATGGGGGAGAGTCCCATAAAATAATAGTAGAGAAAGGAATTCCTATCAGCTAGTATTTTACCATACATTTTTCTAAGCTTAGATACGTCTTCATGCACAAATGCAACTGTATTTTATTCAACTAATTGTATGCTAATTCAACTGTATTCTAACAAATACTGCAGTATCCAGTACAGTAACATGATGTATAGGTTTGGAGCCTTGGATCAATAGCCCATCCCATGGGGCTCAGTATGTAGTAATATGTACTGTCTAGGTTTGTGTAGCTATGCTTTATGATGTCTGCACAGTGCAGAAATATAACATACATTTCTTAGGATATATATCCTTGGTATTGACACATGACTTTAAGTGCTTCTCACTTGTTAGCTAAGTTTAAATGTATCTCAGTCATCTATGTATCATCTTCTACTGGACCTTTACATCTTTGTATCGAAAATTCATCTTCTGATAAATAATTCAAAGATATTTTAGTGTACTTAGCCATCCAAGGCAGACTCAAGTAAGTTCATTTAGCATCATCTATTTATATATACACGTGTGTGTATATATAGTATATCTATATCAAAATATAGGTATGGGAATATATATTCATATAAAAATAACAAAGATTTCTTTGTTGCAAAATAGTAACAATATATCTTACATCAGTGGGACAGTGATTAGCAAACTTTCTTGGGAAAGCACAAATATTATAGGTTATGGGGTTTGTGACCATAGTATCTCTGCCATAACTCCTTAATGACACCTTTGCGCTCAAAAGTAACCATAACCACTATCAATGAGTTAATGTTGGGTATTTCTGTAATCCAGCTAAAATTGATTTGGAATAGGCAATGGGGGAAGGGAACCGAGAGGGGAAAAGAAAGTAACGAGAAGGGATTATGATCAAAATACACGATATAATGTATGAAAACTCTCAAAAAATTTAAAAATAGTGCTGGAGAGATGACTCAGCAGTTAAGGCACTTGCCTGCAAAGCCTAATGACCTGGGTTTGATTCCCCAGTGCCCATGTGAAGCTAGAGGTACAAAGTGGCACATGCATCTGGAGTTCCTTTGCAGTGGCTGGAGGCCATGACACCTGGCCCTGCTGTGCCAATTCTCTCTTCTCTCTGCTTGCAAATAATTAATAAAATCTTTTAAAAATAAAAATAGGCAGTAGACCACATATCTCCATATATAACCATCTCCATATATAACCAAGACTATTAAAGCACTTTTTTTTCAAATTTCTACTCTTTTAAGAAACATTTCAGTGATATATATATATATATATATATATATATATGTATATAGGTATATCTAGAAATACAATTGAAATATATATATATATATATATATATATATATATATATATATATATATTTGCCTCAATTAGAATAACTCCATAGTCATGAAGTTCTGATCAGCTAATCAGCCCATTAGGATTTTTATCACATGTCATGCTTTTTTATACATTTTTATATACATATACAATGCATTTTGAGCCTACTCACCCTAGTAACCCTTCTTCCCACTGGCTCCCAATCCTGCTTTCATTCATTGTTTGTTTGTTTGTTGTTCCTTCTCTTTCCTTTGATTTCCTCACTCTCCTAGGGTAACCATGTGTCTCTGTGATCACTGCCTGTAAGAGTACTTCCCCCCCCACCACACACTGACCTTTGCGTGCATGTCATCAATGGCCAAGTTAGATCAGTCTTAGTTCTCCTTTGGGATTTCTGCAAACTGACAGGAAGAGTTTGGGGGTCGGAAAGAGTTTGGGGGTCGGAAAGAGTTTGGGGGTCGGAAAGTGTTTGAGTTCAGAACAATGGACAACTCTGCACCCTGCTGGGAGGCTATCCCACAACAGAAAAGAAGTTCAAGGTGCTCTGAGAAGCAGAGAAGATAAAGGGAGATTCTTCAGGCCAGCTGTCATCATTTGCTGGTTCTGTGCCTTTGCAGGTTCCGTTTCTGCAGCCTCCAGATCTCATGCAGTGTATTCTCTCTGGTCTTTTATTTCTGAAACCGATTCAAACTGGAGGTTTTATACAGTGAGAGTTTCCTAGCTTATACCTCTTGTTCAAGCAGCCGCTTTTGTCCACAGAAGTTGAATTTGATACTAACTATAGTCTCCAGGTGCTGGGCAGTTACTACAAGAGCACAGCAGCCTGTTGAGTGACTTGACACTAGAAAGTTAGACATAGGCAGACAGACAGACAGACAGACAGACAGACAGACAGACAGAGAGTGTTGACTACACTTTGTAAATAATCAGGAGAAAAGAAATGGACATTTGGGGTTAGCAAGCTAACAGGCTCATTGTTGCAAAGTAAAGCTATATTCTTTGGCAATTACGGGTATCTGAACTTGTTCTGTAAAGCTTTCAGTCTCAAATTTCAACTCGAAGACTCTTTGTACTTTCTACACACAGTTTTCTGCCTTGACTACTGCTATCCACTGAGGTTTTGTGCTTGACACTGTATTAAAGGTATTTTCAGTTATATATATATATATATATATATATATATACATAAAATCAAAGTCCACTCAAATATGGTTAAAAAGAGTTTACATGAAAATGGGCTTTTCTGAGGAGTTAAATTAGGTCTTCCAAAATCAATCCTGACATACTTTTTGTCAGGATTTTTTGCATTTTTTTTTCAAGGTAGGGTGTCACTCTTTAAAAAAAATACATTGGTCATTTTCCCCATGCCCTGTGGAAGCTAGCCAAGCACTGTGTTGATTGAACATGAGCTCCTGGGCCCTCAGCTGGGCTTGCAGCATAAGGGAAGGAAGAACAATACTTATGAATTCATTAGAAACAACAGCAACGTTTCCATCAAACATTTCATCTGCTGTATTGATGAGTCACATTAGGGGAATGAAAACTTGTCCCACTTTGTATACAAAATTTAGGGAAGCGACATACCAGCAGCAATTCACAACATGTACACACTCATCATCTGGTTTGTAAACCATTCAGCTTGGGCCTGAATACACTGCCTGACAGATGCTTCCAGCCTCTTAGGTTTAAACAACAGTTTGCACTTGCCAAAATTCTCACTTCATTATCACAAACATAAAATGAGATAGCAGCTGGTTCAGGTAAGCAAGCATTCTTCCTCTCATGAACAGCAAACCCAACGTTATAAGCCACATTCTCAGAAACGTAGAAATATTTAGAATAGTGCTGATGTTCTTTTCCGCTTCTGCCTTCAAAAAAAAAATATCAACATCATTCTTAAGTTTCCAAACTATACAACCGCTGATGTAACCAAAACTCGAGGAAATTACAAATATAGAATATGCCGGAAAATCCTGTTTGACTGAACTTCTGTGTCTGGAGTTCAGGGTAATCTAGAACAAAAATTGTGGGAAGGACACATAGTACCATGAATGTATATGTCTTCCTGAACTTGGTATGCTAAGAAGTCCAGAGAGACCTTTCTTTGAGCCAAAATGCTATAGAAAACTTGGCTCAAAGGAGAGAAATTTAGTTAATAAGATATAAGAATTGGTCTTGCAGAAAGACAGCTTATTATAGTCAAAGGAAATTATTTTAAAATGTTCTAATGGAGCTGGAGTATTAGAATGGAGGGATTCAGAACTGGAAATGAAGACATGAGTGTTGATGCCTGAAAGTCATATAGATCCGAAAGCAAGGTAGCTTTTACGCGTAGGTTAGTGAGCCAGGGATTGGCCCACAAAAAAACACAGATGTCACTGTGCCCTGGCAGGACTGGAATTCCAGTCTGTTTCAGTCTCCTCCCAGTGGCTGTAAGCAGTAGCATCTGCAGATTCCTGGTTCTTCCTCAACATTTCCTGGGCTTAACGCCTGTGATGAGCCCTTCCTGATTCAGTGCTCCTCCTTGGCCCCCAGCCACCAGTCCTTCAGATACATTTGAACTGGTCAATTAGGCTCATCCTAAATCAATGCCTATTTTATCAAGACTTGTTCCAAGCCTCCATATAAGAGTTTCCTGCTTTCCTCTCCCTCAGAGGGTAACTTCTCTTGGCTCTGACCCATTCTTGCATTTTTTTCTCTTACCTCAACTCTCCTTAACATAAATCTCATAATTTACCCTTCTCTGCATCTGCATTTTTTTCAATTATTTGCTAATGTGGACAAGAACTTGAAACCAGAACTATTGATTTAAGAATTCGAATCCCACTCAGAACCCTAGCCTATATCAAAAGTGTAGGCCTTTCAGTTAGACAGGACTCATATTTTTCTCACTTACAATTTTTTAAATAAAATTCCCCTGTTGATATTGTCAAAGTAGAAACAAGACATTTCTTAGGGTATATCACTTAATTTCATAGGCTAATACACTGTGTGTCTCTAATGGCTTCTTTATGGTCCAGACAGAAATTCAGATTAACCCTATGGGCCTTCTGGCCTAGGTCTAACTGCTATCTGTTTCACATTCACTTCATACCCTGTGGGATATTTTTCTGGTTAAGGTATAACAATTCTGTTTCTAAGTTTGCCTTACTTGTTTTAGCTTCTAATTTTGAATCAAAGACTTGTAGAATATTCCTATATATATTTGTGTTAACCTATCAAGTTCACGAAGAGGTCAGGACTCTCCTGTCCTTATTCAATCATGGCATCAGAAATGTTCATAGGTTGATGGCATAAGCAGAAAGAGAGAAGCTGCCGGGTGTGGTATGCCCACCTTTCATCCTGGTACTTGGGAGGAGGATCATGAATTCAAGCCGGCCCAGCCTGGGCTACAGAGTGAGCTCCAGGTCAATCTAGGCTAGAGTGAGAACCTAGCTCAAAACAGAAAAAAAAAATAAAGAAAAGAAAAAAACTAAAAAGAAATAAGCAGTTAGAATCCACTCTTCTGGATACATTTCCTAAGGAACCTTGACACTGAAGTTAACAATAAATGCTTTCCCATAATACAGTGGACACTGGGGACAGCAACTTCCATTTTGAGTTGAACAGATTACTAGAACATATTTTTTGTAAAGAAGAATGAAAACATGGAATTTCAGTTTCCTTTTTGCTGCCATTTTCTGAGACATTCAGTGTTTTCAAGTTTGGATTTAAATTCTCCATTTCTTTACTGCCAGAGAATCAGGGTCTCTGGTTTATGCATGCTGACTGATTTAGCCTCATACTTTTAGTGTACTTGATTCGACTTCGTTTCTATTTAATTTTGTTGTCCTAAAACTCGTGGATTTTTTTTACTTGGCACCTGGATGAAGTGTGACAATTGTTTAGAGTGAGAATAGTATCATTCTTACACCAACACTTAAAACTGCCTGCTAGAACCGAAATCTGCCAAAGAAAAATTCAAAAAGTATTGTGCCTGAGAGATCCAGTCTTGGCCACCAAGGCCCTGGGTCTCAGAGCTGCAGGGTTCTGAATGAAGGGGTGCCCCACATTCACACCAAGGCTCAAATGCTGTAACCACAAAGTGTGCCTGTGTCACAGGTATAATAGGTACATGTGTCTCCACATGGTGCCTGGGAATCCAGAGGGTCTACCTGTCCGCTCTTCTGCAGGGTCCTGGGTTTCACTCTGATGGGCCTGGTACTTGGAAGGCAAAGCTCTTGCTGGCTTTCTTGCTCTTCTCGCCACCAGGTGGAGCCCTGTTCTTGGCTCTACAGCCCTAGGTTGGGGGAGGGGTGGTGGAATTAGTCATCACTTGGCCTAATTTAGTACCACCTGGTGAATCCTTGAGTAGTAAATAGATCGACTGCAGGGTTTTCACAGCTTTGCTTAGCACAGGATCTTTACCATGGTTGGCACTTCTGATGTTGGGTTTCATGTTCAAGTCCTTAATTCTTTCTCCTTCCTCCAATTGGGTAAGTGTGTGTGTGTGTGTGTTGGGGAGGGGGGTTGTATCATCTCTCTAGCACCAGGGTTCTTGGTGTTGGGGAAGGGGTGATGGTCTACCTGAAGGGAAGATGCAGCTCTGAGCCTGGGAAAATATTTTGGGAAGAAAGGATTTATTGAAGCTACAAATCTAGGGGAATTTCCATAATGTCCAAAGAGGCTGCCCCCCCATTTTCACACCATCTGCACCATACACAGAACAGCAAACAGGCAGGAAGAGAGAGTTCCTTCCCCTTTATATAGCCTTAGGGCAAGGTCTTGCAACCCTTGCCCAGACTTGTTTTACTCCCTGAGTCTCCAGAATTTTCCTTCCTGCACTGCCTTCCCAGGAAGGGATATCTGTTTCTAGCTCCCCTGGAGTCTCCTTGCATCCTGCCCCCTAATGAGAGGGCTGCCTTAGTGTAAATAACCTCAGAGCTGCACCTTCCCTTCACTACCAACGCTCTCTTCCTCCTGTCTTCAAGGTCTTTTTTGTGTTGCTATACTGAAAGTCTGCACTATGTTTTCTAACCTTTTTCCCTTTGCTCTTGTGAACTTGTTTGGAAGATGAACAGCTATTTAACGTGGTGTGACTGAGGACATCACCAGAGGATCTTGCTCTGCCTCATAAATCATGGAATTCTTGGTGCTAATGAACGTAGATGAATATAAGTCGTTACTTTTTTCCCCATTTATTATTGAGTTGATATTCTGTGCTGTAGATTTGGTCTTTGCTAATTTATAATGATATTTATCTTTCGTTTTTGGTTTCTATTGTTTCAATATTGATTATGCAGATTAGATCACCAGACATTTTGTCCATAGAACATACCTTTTAAAAAAAATCATCTTTTTATCCTTTACCTGTGAATTTCTAAAGCATTTCTTCTGTTTCATTAAGTGAATTGTCTGCTCTATTTAATTGGCTGTTCATTGTGCCTCTTCAGGTTTAGTTGTTTTTTTTTTTTTTATAAACTTCATGAAATTTGATTATTCGTAACTTTTTCTTTTGATATTTGAAATATATTTGAGACATTTTATAAATGAGGCATTTTATACAACGAGCTTTCCTTCTTGCAGTAAAACCTATTTTAGAGAATGTATTTCCCCTGTTTCCTCAGATGACCTCCTTTTGACTTTAGTATCACCATGTCTTTCTGAGGAGCCCTGCTCTGCCAGCTCTGCTCCTCAGGACCATCTGCCCCAGATGAAAAGCCCATTCATGGCATCTTCTGTTTGCTGTGGCTGTTGGTTAAGGGGTGTAAGTGGTTCTTTTCATTATCTTCTCTACCTACTCCCCAGTTACTTCATGAACTGGAAAGTCACAAATTTCCTTTCATGTTGCTTGCAATGCAATAGAAATCCCGGAGCACCTGACATTGATGGTGACCTCTCAGTTCCAGTATTGACATATTAGTTTTGTGTCCTGTAGCCATTCCCATGGCAATTAGGAGTGGAGGCAAGATAATTGCTGTACTCCTGGATTTTCTTTTTCCTCCTGAAACACTATCTTTATAGGTTTCATGAAGCACTTTCTCCAGTTATGTGTACCACAAAGAGGCTGTTCTCAGCTTTTCTTTCCGTCCACTCCTCTCCCCATCTATCACTGTTTAAATTCTCCAGTGTTCTGTCAATACTGGGCATGCCTCCTCTTTCATGTATTCTGCAGTTCCCTCCTAATAGCATTAACACTGTCTTCTGTATCTCCTTTTTCAGGGACTGAGGTGTAAGGTCGGAATTCAGGCTACACCCTGATCCTCTTCCCCAACCAGCCTCAAGAGAAGTATCAACAAGAGTCAAAGATAAAGACTCCCTCCTAAACAAGAGCCACACCAGCTGTATCTCAGTCTGGCCTAAGGGATTATCCTTCCTGATCCTGAGAGCATGTGACCACCTGAGCCCTCCACCCAACCTCATGTGACCACCTGGACCCCAACCTGAACATTTTCCCCTTAAAAGCCCTGATCTAAACCTGCCTTGCACTTTTTCGCCACCTTTGGTGAAAATAGCCCAGCAGCTTGCTTTTCCTCCTATTAAAACCTTTCCTTGCAGAGTGGTCTCTCGTGGTCATTTCAATTCTAACATGAGGGATGATGATACTCTGTCACTTCAGTGTAAAGAGACTGCAATGCTCACCGAGGTTTGGCTCTATACAGAATGTGTTTGAAGACCACTCTCACAGTGAGACAATATCCTCCTCACTCAAGGAAGGAGTGAGGAGCTCCCAACATTATCAGAATGCTTCTTGACATGGATGATATCTGGCTTTACTCTGAGCGATTTGACTGAAAAACTATAATGTTCATAAATTGATTCTGTATTTTATAACTCTGAAGTGACTGAAGAACCAAGGACCAGGGACAAATTCATCTTTATAATCTAAAATAGTGGTTGGAGGGATTTTGCTATAAAACAATTTTCTTTTTAGTTTCACTTAATTTGGATGCCTCTTTAGAGCATATATGTTTTGTGA